>CM070435.1:186520-209071 GCA_036324595.1 Champsocephalus gunnari | reverse complement strand
AGAGCTCACCTGCTAACTGCTCCTTCCTCCTCCTCTCTCAGAGCTCACCTGCTAACTGCTCCTTCTCCTCCTCTCTCAGAGCTCACCTGCTAACTGCTCCTTCTCCTCTCTCAGAGCTCACCTGCTAACTGCTCCTTCTTCCTCTCTCAGAGAGCTCACCTGCTAACTGCTCCTTCTTCCTCTCTCAGAGAGCTCACCTGCTAACTGCTCCTTCTTCCTCTCTCAGAGAGCTCACCTGCTAACTGCTCCTTCTCCTCTCTCAGAGAGCTCACCTGCTAACTGCTCCTTCCTCCTCTCTCAGAGAGCTCACCTGCTAACTGCTCCTTCTTCCTCTCTCAGAGAGCTCACCTGCTAACTGCTCCTTCTTCCTCTCTCAGAGAGCTCACCTGCTAACTGCTCCTTCTTCCTCTCTCAGAGAGCTCACCTGCTAACTGCTCCTTCCTCCTCTCTCAGAGCTCACCTGCTAACTGCTCCTTCTTCCTCTCTCAGAGAGCTCACCTGCTAACTGCTCCTTCCTCCTCTCTCAGAGCTCACCTGCTAACTGCTCCTTCCTCCTCTCTCAGAGCTCACCTGCTAACTGCTCCTTCTTCCTCTCTCAGAGAGCTCACCTGCTAACTGCTCCTTCCTCCTCTCTCAGAGCTCACCTGCTAACTGCTCCTTCTTCCTCTCTCAGAGAGCTCACCTGCTAACTGCTCCTTCTCTCCTCTCTCAGAGAGCTCACCTGCTAACTGCTCCTTCTTCCTCTCTCAGAGCTCACCTGCTAACTGCTCCTTCCTCCTCTCTCTCAGAGCTCACCTGCTAACTGCTCCTTCCTCCTCTCTCAGAGCTCACCTGCTAACTGCTCCTTCTTCCTCTCTCAGAGAGCTCACCTGCTAACTGCTCCTTCTTCCTCTCTCAGAGAGCTCACCTGCTAACTGCTCCTTCTTCCTCTCTCAGAGAGCTCACCTGCTAACTGCTCCTTGCATCTCCTCTTCCTCTCTCAGAGAGCTCACCTGCTAACTGCTCCTTCCTCCTCTCTCAAGAGCTCACCTGCTAACTGCTCCTTCTTCCTCTCTCAGAGAGCTCACCTGCTAACTGCTCCTTCTTCCTCTCTCTCAGAGCTCACCTGCTAACTGCTCCTTCTTCCTCTCTCACAGAGCTCACCTGCTAACTGCTCCTTCTTCCTCTCTCAGAGCTCACCTGCTAACTGCTCCTTCCTCCTCTCTCAGAGCTCACCTGCTAACTGCTCCTTCTCCTCTCTCAGAGCTCACCTGCTAACTGCTCCTTCTTCCTCTCTCAGAGAGCTCACCTGCTAACTGCTCCTTCTTCCTCTCTCAGAGAGCTCACCTGCTAACTGCTCCTTCTTCCTCTCTCAGAGAGCTCACCTGCTAACTGCTCCTTCTTCCTCTCTCAGAGAGCTCACCTGCTAACTGCTCCTTCTTCCTCTCTCTCAGAGCTCACCTGCTAACTGCTCCTTCTTCCTCTCTCTCAGAGAGCTCACCTGCTAACTGCTCCTTCTTCCTCTCTCAGAGAGCTCACCTGCTAACTGCTCCTTCTTCCTCTCTCTCAGAGCTCACCTGCTAACTGCTCCTTCCTCCTCTCTCAGAGCTCACCTGCTAACTGCTCCTTCTTCCTCTCTCAGAGAGCTCACCTGCTAACTGCTCCTTCTTCCTCTCTCAGAGAGCTCACCTGCTAACTGCTCCTTCTTCCTCTCTCAGAGCTCACCTGCTAACTGCTCCTTCTTCCTCTCTCAGAGAGCTCACCTGCTAACTGCTCCTTCTTCCTCTCCAGAGAGCTCACCTGCTAACTGCTCCTTCTTCCTCTCTCTCAGAGCTCACCTGCTAACTGCTCCTTCTTCCTCTCTCTCAGAGAGCTCACCTGCTAACTGCTCCTTCTTCCTCTCTCAGAGAGCTCACCTGCTAACTGCTCCTTCTTCCTCTCTCTCAGAGCTCACCTGCTAACTGCTCCTTCTTCCTCTCTCAGAGCTCACCTGCTAACTGCTCCTTCTCCTCTCTCTCAGAGAGCTCACCTGCTAACTGCTCCTTCTTCCTCTCTCAGAGAGCTCACCTGCTAACTGCTCCTTCTTCCTCTCTCTCAGAGCTCACCTGCTAACTGCTCCTTCTTCCTCTCTCAGAGAGCTCACCTGCTAACTGCTCCTTCTTCCTCTCTCAGAGAGCTCACCTGCTAACTGCTCCTTCTTCCTCTCTCAGAGAGCTCACCTGCTAACTGCTCCTTCTTCCTCTCTCAGAGAGCTCACCTGCTAACTGCTCCTTCTTCCTCTCTCAGAGAGCTCACCTGCTAACTGCTCCTTCTTCCTCTCTCTCAGAGCTCACCTGCTAACTGCTCCTTCTTCCTCTCTCACAGAGCTCACCTGCTAACTGCTCCTTCTTCCTCTCTCAGAGAGCTCACCTGCTAACTGCTCCTTCTTCCTCTCTCAGAGAGCTCACCTGCTAACTGCTCCTTCCTCCTCTCTCAGAGCTCACCTGCTAACTGCTCCTTCTTCCTCTCTCAGAGAGCTCACCTGCTAACTGCTCCTTCTTCCTCTCTCAGAGAGCTCACCTGCTAACTGCTCCTTCTTCCTCTCTCTCAGAGCTCACCTGCTAACTGCTCCTTCTTCCTCTCTCAGAGAGCTCACCTGCTAACTGCTCCTTCTTCCTCTCCAGAGAGCTCACCTGCTAACTGCTCCTTCTTCCTCTCTCTCAGAGCTCACCTGCTAACTGCTCCTTCTTCCTCTCTCAGAGAGCTCACCTGCTAACTGCTCCTTCTTCCTCTCTCAGAGAGCTCACCTGCTAACTGCTCCTTCTTCCTCTCTCAGAGAGCTCACCTGCTAACTGCTCCTTCTTCCTCTCTCAGAGAGCTCACCTGCTAACTGCTCCTTCCTCCTCTCTCAGAGAGCTCACCTGCTAACTGCTCCTTCTTCCTCTCTCAGAGAGCTCACCTGCTAACTGCTCCTTCTTCCTCTCTCAGAGAGCTCACCTGCTAACTGCTCCTTCTTCCTCTCTCAGAGCTCACCTGCTAACTGCTCCTTCTTCCTCTCTCAGAGAGCTCACCTGCTAACTGCTCCTTCTTCCTCTCTCAGAGAGCTCACCTGCTAACTGCTCCTTCTTCCTCTCTCAGAGAGCTCACCTGCTAACTGCTCCTTCTTCCTCTCTCAGAGAGCTCACCTGCTAACTGCTCCTTCTTCCTCTCTCAGAGCTCACCTGCTACTGCTCCTTCTTCCTCTCTCAGAGCTCACCTGCTAACTGCTCCTTCTTCCTCTCTCAGAGAGCTCACCTGCTAACTGCTCCTTCCTCCTCTCTCAGAGCTCACCTGCTAACTGCTCCTTCTTCCTCTCTCAGAGAGCTCACCTGCTAACTGCTCCTTCTTCCTCTCTCAGAGAGCTCACCTGCTAACTGCTCCTTCTTCCTCTCTCAGAGAGCTCACCTGCTAACTGCTCCTTCTTCCTCTCTCAGAGAGCTCACCTGCTAACTGCTCCTTCTTCCTCTCTCTCAGAGCTCACCTGCTAACTGCTCCTTCTTCCTCTCTCTCAGAGCTCACCTGCTAACTGCTCCTTCTTCCTCTCTCTCAGAGCTCACCTGCTAACTGCTCCTTCTTCCTCTCTCTCAGAGAGCTCACCTGCTAACTGCTCCTTCTTCCTCCCTCAGAGAGCTCACCTGCTAACTGCTCCTTCTTCCTCTCTCAGAGAGCTCACCTGCTAACTGCTCCTTCTTCCTCTCTCAGAGAGCTCACCTGCTAACTGCTCCTTCTTCCTCTCTCTCAGAGAGCTCACCTGCTAACTGCTCCTTCTTCCTCTCTCAGAGAGCTCACCTGCTAACTGCTCCTTCTTCCTCTCTCTCAGAGCTCACCTGCTAACTGCTCCTTCTTCCTCTCTCAGAGCTCACCTGCTAACTGCTCCTTCTTCCTCTCTCAGAGAGCTCACCTGCTAACTGCTCCTTCTTCCTCTCTCTCAGAGCTCACCTGCTAACTGCTCCTTCTTCCTCTCTCTCAGAGAGCTCACCTGCTAACTGCTCCTTCTTCCTCTCTCTCAGAGCTCACCTGCTAACTGCTCCTTCTTCCTCTCTCAGAGAGCTCACCTGCTAACTGCTCCTTCTTCCTCTCTCTCAGAGCTCACCTGCTAACTGCTCCTTCTTCCTCCTCACTCAGCTCCTCCTCTCTCAGAGCTCACCTGCTAACTGCTCCTTCTTCCTCTCTCTCAGAGAGCTCACCTGCTAACTGCTCCTTCTTCCTCTCTCACAGAGCTCACCTGCTAACTGCTCCTTCTTCCTCTCTCAGAGAGCTCACCTGCTAACTGCTCCTTCTTCCTCTCTCAGAGCTCACCTGCTAACTGCTCCTTCTTCCTCTCTCAGAGAGCTCACCTGCTAACTGCTCCTTCTTCTCTCTCTCAGAGAGCTCACCTGCTAACTGCTCCTTCTTCCTCTCTCAGAGCTCACCTGCTAACTGCTCCTTCTTCCTCTCTCAGAGAGCTCACCTGCTAACTGCTCCTTCTTCCTCTCTCAGAGAGCTCACCTGCTAACTGCTCCTTCTCCTCTCTCAGAGAGCTCACCTGCTAACTGCTCCTTCTTCCTCTCTCTCAGAGAGCTCACCTGCTAACTGCTCCTTCTTCCTCTCTCAGAGAGCTCACCTGCTAACTGCTCCTTCTTCCTCTCTCAGAGAGCTCACCTGCTAACTGCTCCTTCTTCCTCTCTCAGAGCTCACCTGCTAACTGCTCCTTCTTCCTCTCTCACAGAGCTCACCTGCTAACTGCTCCTTCTTCCTCTCTCAGAGAGCTCACCTGCTAACTGCTCCTTCTTCCTCTCTCAGAGCTCACCTGCTAACTGCTCCTTCCTCCTCTCTCAGAGAGCTCACCTGCTAACTGCTCCTTCCTCCTCTCTCAGAGAGCTCACCTGCTAACTGCTCCTTCTTCCTCTCTCAGAGCTCACCTGCTAACTGCTCCTTCCTCCTCTCTCAGAGAGCTCACCTGCTAACTGCTCCTTCCTCCTCTCTCAGAGAGCTCACCTGCTAACTGCTCCTTCTTCCTCTCTCAGAGAGCTCACCTGCTAACTGCTCCTTCCTCCTCTCTCAGAGCTCACCTGCTAACTGCTCCTTCTTCCTCTCTCTCAGAGAGCTCACCTGCTAACTGCTCCTTCTTCCTCTCTCAGAGAGCTCACCTGCTAACTGCTCCTTCTTCCTCTCTCAGAGAGCTCACCTGCTAACTGCTCCTTCTTCCTCTCTCAGAGCTCACCTGCTAACTGCTCCTTCTTCCTCTCTCAGAGCTCACCTGCTAACTGCTCCTTCTTCCTCTCTCTCAGAGCTCACCTGCTAACTGCTCCTTCTTCCTCTCTCAGAGCTCACCTGCTAACTGCTCCTTCTTCCTCTCTCAGAGAGCTCACCTGCTAACTGCTCCTTCCTCCTCTCTCAGAGCTCACCTGCTAACTGCTCCTTCTTCCTCTCTCAGAGCTCACCTGCTAACTGCTCCTTCTTCCTCTCTCAGAGAGCTCACCTGCTAACTGCTCCTTCTTCCTCTCTCAGAGGGCTCACCTGCTAACTGCTCCTTCTTCCTCTCTCAGAGCTCACCTGCTAACTGCTCCTTCTTCCTCTCTCTCAGAGAGCTCACCTGCTAACTGCTCCTTCTTCCTCTCTCAGAGCTCACCTGCTAACTGCTCCTTCTTCCTCTCTCAGAGCTCACCTGCTAACTGCTCCTTCTCCTCTCTCAGAGAGCTCACCTGCTAACTGCTCCTTCTTCCTCTCTCAGAGAGCTCACCTGCTAACTGCTCCTTCTTCCTCTCTCTCAGAGAGCTCACCTGCTAACTGCTCCTTCCTCCTCTCTCAGAGAGCTCACCTGCTAACTGCTCCTTCTTCCTCTCTCAGAGAGCTCACCTGCTAACTGCTCCTTCTTCCTCTCTCTCAGAGAGCTCACCTGCTAACTGCTCCTTCTTCCTCTCTCACAGAGCTCACCTGCTAACTGCTCCTTCTTCCTCTCTCAGAGCTCACCTGCTAACTGCTCCTTCCTCCTCTCTCAGAGCTCACCTGCTAACTGCTCCTTCTTCCTCTCTCAGAGCTCACCTGCTAACTGCTCCTTCTTCCTCTCTCAGAGAGCTCACCTGCTAACTGCTCCTTCTTCCTCTCTCTCAGAGCTCACCTGCTAACTGCTCCTTCTTCCTCTCTCAGAGAGCTCACCTGCTAACTGCTCCTTCTTCTCTCTCTCAGAGCTCACCTGCTAACTGCTCCTTCTTCCTCTCTCAGAGAGCTCACCTGCTAACTGCTCCTTCTTCCTCTCTCAGAGAGCTCACCTGCTAACTGCTCCTTCTTCCTCTCTCTCAGAGCTCACCTGCTAACTGCTCCTTCTTCCTCTCTCAGAGCTCACCTGCTAACTGCTCCTTCTTCCTCTCTCCAGAGAGCTCACCTGCTAACTGCTCCTTCTTCCTCTCCCAGAGAGCTCACCTGCTAACTGCTCCTTCTTCCTCTCTCTCAGAGAGCTCACCTGCTAACTGCTCCTTCTTCTCTCTCTCAGAGAGCTCACCTGCTAACTGCTCCTTCTTCCTCTCTCAGAGAGCTCACCTGCTAACTGCTCCTTCTTCCTCTCTCTCAGAGCTCACCTGCTAACTGCTCCTTCTTCCTCTCTCAGAGAGCTCACCTGCTAACTGCTCCTTCTTCCTCTCTCAGAGCTCACCTGCTAACTGCTCCTTCCTCCTCTCTCAGAGCTCACCTGCTAACTGCTCCTTCTTCCTCTCTCTCAGAGCTCACCTGCTAACTGCTCCTTCTTCCTCTCTCTCAGAGAGCTCACCTGCTAACTGCTCCTTCTTCCTCTCTCAGAGAGCTCACCTGCTAACTGCTCCTTCTTCCTCTCTCAGAGAGCTCACCTGCTAACTGCTCCTTCTTCCTCTCCCAGAGAGCTCACCTGCTAACTGCTCCTTCTTCCTCTCTCAGAGAGCTCACCTGCTAACTGCTCCTTCTTCCTCTCTCTCAGAGAGCTCACCTGCTAACTGCTCCTTCTTCCTCTCCCAGAGAGCTCACCTGCTAACTGCTCCTTCTTCCTCTCTCAGAGAGCTCACCTGCTAACTGCTCCTTCTTCCTCTCTCAGAGAGCTCACCTGCTAACTGCTCCTTCCTCCTCTCTCAGAGCTCACCTGCTAACTGCTCCTTCTTCCTCTCTCAGAGCTCACCTGCTAACTGCTCCTTCTTCCTCTCTCACAGAGCTCACCTGCTAACTGCTCCTTCTTCCTCTCTCAGAGAGCTCACCTGCTAACTGCTCCTTCCTCCTCTCTCAGAGCTCACCTGCTAACTGCTCCTTCTTCCTCTCTCAGAGAGCTCACCTGCTAACTGCTCCTTCTTCCTCTCTCACAGAGCTCACCTGCTAACTGCTCCTTCTTCCTCTCTCAGAGAGCTCACCTGCTAACTGCTCCTTCCTCCTCTCTCAGAGAGCTCACCTGCTAACTGCTCCTTCTTCCTCTCTCAGAGAGCTCACCTGCTAACTGCTCCTTCTTCCTCTCTCAGAGAGCTCACCTGCTAACTGCTCCTTCTTCCTCTCTCTCAGAGAGCTCACCTGCTAACTGCTCCTTCTTCCTCTCTCTCTCAGAGCTCACCTGCTAACTGCTCCTTCTTCCTCTCTCAGAGAGCTCACCTGCTAACTGCTCCTTCTTCCTCTCTCAGAGAGCTCACCTGCTAACTGCTCCTTCTTCCTCTCTCAGAGAGCTCACCTGCTAACTGCTCCTTCTTCCTCTCTCAGAGAGCTCACCTGCTAACTGCTCCTTCTTCCTCTCTCAGAGAGCTCACCTGCTAACTGCTCCTTCTTCCTCTCTCAGAGCTCACCTGCTAACTGCTCCTTCTTCCTCTCTCAGAGAGCTCACCTGCTAACTGCTCCTTCTTCCTCTCTCTCAGAGAGCTCACCTGCTAACTGCTCCTTCTTCCTCTCTCTCAGAGCTCACCTGCTAACTGCTCCTTCTTCCTCTCTCTCAGAGCTCACCTGCTAACTGCTCCTTCCTCCTCTCTCAGAGCTCACCTGCTAACTGCTCCTTCTTCCTCTCTCTCAGAGAGAGGTAGAGGTTAGGGTCCTGCCCTCAGGTAGAGGTTAGGGTCCTGCCCCAGGTAGAGGTTAGGGTCCTGCCCCCAGGTAGAGGTTAGGGTCCTGCCCCAGGTAGAGGTTAGGGTCCTGCCCCCCAGGTAGAGGTTAGGGTCCTGCCTCCAGGTAGAGGTTAGGGTCCTGCCTCCAGGTAGAGGTTAGGGTCCTGCCCCCAGGTAGAGGTTAGGGTCCTGCCCCCAGGTAGAGGTTAGGGTCCTGCCTCCAGGTAGAGGTTAGGGTCCTGCCTCCAGGTAGAGGTTAGGGTCCTGCCTCCAGGTAGAGGTTAGGGTCCTGCCCCCAGGTAGAGGTTAGGGTCCTGCCCTCAGGTAGAGGTTAGGGTCCTGCCCTCAGGTAGAGGTTAGGGTCCTGCCCCCCAGGTAGAGGTTAGGGTCCTGCCCCCCAGGTAGAGGTTAGGGTCCTGCCCCCCAGGTAGAGGTTAGGGTCCTGCCCCCAGGTAGAGGTTAGGGTCCTGCCCTCAGGTAGAGGTTAGGGTCCTGCCCCCCAGGTAGAGGTTAGGGTCCTGCCCCCCAGGTAGAGGTTAGGGTCCTGCCCCCAGGTAGAGGTTAGGGTCCTGCCCCCCAGGTAGAGGTTAGGGTCCTGCCCCCAGGTAGAGGTTAGGGTCCTGCCCCCCAGGTAGAGGTTAGGGTCCTGCCCTCAGGTAGAGGTTAGGGTCCTGCCCCAGGTAGAGGTTAGGGTCCTGCCCCAGGTAGAGGTTAGGGTCCTGCCCCCCAGGTAGAGGTTAGGGTCCTGCCTCCAGGTAGAGGTTAGGGTCCTGCCTCCAGGTAGAGGTTAGGGTCCTGCCCCCAGGTAGAGGTTAGGGTCCTGCCCCCAGGTAGAGGTTAGGGTCCTGCCTCCAGGTAGAGGTTAGGGTCCTGCCTCCAGGTAGAGGTTAGGGTCCTGCCTCCAGGTAGAGGTTAGGGTCCTGCCCCCAGGTAGAGGTTAGGGTCCTGCCCCCCAGGTAGAGGTTAGGGTCCTGCCCCCAGGTAGAGGTTAGGGTCCTGCCCCCCAGGTAGAGGTTAGGGTCCTGCCCTCAGGTAGAGGTTAGGGTCCTGCCCCAGGTAGAGGTTAGGGTCCTGCCCCAGGTAGAGGTTAGGGTCCTGCCCCCCAGGTAGAGGTTAGGGTCCTGCCTCCAGGTAGAGGTTAGGGTCCTGCCTCCAGGTAGAGGTTAGGGTCCTGCCCCCAGGTAGAGGTTAGGGTCCTGCCCTCAGGTAGAGGTTAGGGTCCTGCCCTCAGGTAGAGGTTAGGGTCCTGCCCCCCAGGTAGAGGTTAGGGTCCTGCCCCCCAGGTAGAGGTTAGGGTCCTGCCCCCAGGTAGAGGTTAGGGTCCTGCCTCCAGGTAGAGGTTAGGGTCCTGCCTCCAGGTAGAGGTTAGGGTCCTGCCTCCAGGTAGAGGTTAGGGTCCTGCCCCCAGGTAGAGGTTAGGGTCCTGCCCTCAGGTAGAGGTTAGGGTCCTGCCCTCAGGTAGAGGTTAGGGTCCTGCCCCCCAGGTAGAGGTTAGGGTCCTGCCCCCCAGGTAGAGGTTAGGGTCCTGCCCCCCAGGTAGAGGTTAGGGTCCTGCCTCCAGGTAGAGGTTAGGGTCCTGCCCCCAGGTAGAGGTTAGGGTCCTGCCCTCAGGTAGAGGTTAGGGTCCTGCCCTCAGGTAGAGGTTAGGGTCCTGCCCCCCAGGTAGAGGTTAGGGTCCTGCCCCCCAGGTAGAGGTTAGGGTCCTGCCCCCCCAGGTAGAGGTTAGGGTCCTGCCCCCAGGTAGAGGTTAGGGTCCTGCCCCCAGGTAGAGGTTAGGGTCCTGCCCTCAGGTAGAGGTTAGGGTCCTGCCCCCCAGGTAGAGGTTAGGGTCCTGCCCCCAGGTAGAGGTTAGGGTCCTGCCCCCCAGGTAGAGGTTAGGGTCCTGCCCCCAGGTAGAGGTTAGGGTCCTGCCCCCAGGTAGAGGTTAGGGTCCTGCCTCCAGGTAGAGGTTAGGGTCCTGCCCCCAGGTAGAGGTTAGGGTCCTGCCCCAGGTAGAGGTTAGGGTCCTGCCCCAGGTAGAGGTTAGGGTCCTGCCCCCAGGTAGAGGTTAGGGTCCTGCCCCCAGGTAGAGGTTAGGGTCCTGCCTCCAGGTAGAGGTTAGGGTCCTGCCCTCAACAGCTGACATGCTTCGTAGTACAGGGCTCTGAGCTTCACCGGAGCCGCTCTGCTCTCAATGTTTATTTTCTGTTTGAATATCTCCTAACGTTCGTCTTCATGTTGTTCTGCAGTTTTCCCAGCAGCCCCGGCGGTGTGAAGATGTCTGACGATGACGATGTTCCGGTGACGAAGAGGAGTCGAGTTTATTATGGCAGCCTGGAGGAGAGAGAGAGGGAGAGGCTGGGGGGCGAGCGAGGGAGAGACGCCCTTAAGGCTGGCATCAAGGCTGGGAACATCAACATCTCCTCAGGTAAACAACAACAACATTATACATCTGTAAACATCAACATCTCCTCAGGTAAACAACAACAACATTATACATCTGTAAACATCAACATCTCCTCAGGTAAACAACAACAACATTATACATCTGTAAACATCAACATCTCCTCAGGTAAACAACAACAACATTATACATCTGTAAACATCAACATCTCCTTGTGGGTGAACTACGTTTCCCATGATGCCTTGTGGGTGAACTACGTTTCCCATGATGCCTTGTGGGTGAACTACGTTTCCCATGATGCCTTGTGGGTGAACTACGTTTCCCATGATGCCTTGTGAGTGAACTACGTTTCCCATGATGCTTTGTGGGTGAACTACGTTTCCCATGATGCCTTGTGGGTGAACTACGTTTCCCATGATGCCTTGTGGGTGAACTACGTTTCCCATGATGCCTTGTGGGTGAACTACGTTTCCCATGATGCCTTGTGAGTGAACTACGTTTCCCATGATGCTTTGTGGGTGAACTACGTTTCCCATGATGCCTTGTGGGTGAACTACGTTTCCCATGATGCCTTGTGGGTGAACTACGTTTCCCATGATGCCTTGTGAGTGAACTACGTTTCCCATGATGCCTTGTGGGTGAACTACGTTTCCCATGATGCCTTGTGGGTGAACTACGTTTCCCATGATGCCTTGTGGGTGAACTACGTTTCCCATGATGCCTTGTGAGTGAACTACGTTTCCCATGATGCCTTGTGAGTGAACTACGTTTCCCATGATGCCTTGTGAGTGAACTACGTTTGCCTTGTGAGTGAACTACGTTTCCCATGATGCCTTGTGAGTGAACTACATTTCCCATGATGCCTTGTGAGTGAACTACGTTTCCCATGATGCCTTGTGGGTGAACTACGTTTCCCATGATGCCTTGTGAGTAGTGCTGAGCACTTACATCATTCTGGTGTCGGTGATTCAAACGTTCCCTGATGAGCGTTATTCAGCGTGAATAGACGAGTGCTAACCGCAGTGCGCTCGGTGGACAGCATCGCATGTAGTTTCACCTTTGATTCATGGTTTCAAGACGTAGCATTTCGCCACATGCTAATGCTAACCGGAAGTGAAGAATTTTCAGAATAAAAGTATTAAGTTAATAGTGTGAACTTCCGGATTTTCAGAATAAAACTGATTTAAATTAAATAGTGTATTTAATTCAAAATGACGCCATATCAACATTGATTCTAATGTCTAACAGTATGTACATCACTATGTATGTAGTGTACTGTATAATGTACACGTGTAGAGTTGTAGAAAAGACATGGTGCACAGACAGTACAGTACACTGACTGTTCAGTCACTACAGTGTGTATACTGTGTAGCAGGTGTGTAACAGTGTGATGCGTATAGTCTGCTCTCCACTCTACCTTTCAGCACCGCTTTAGGGATGTAGGCTCAGTCAGCTCAGGGACTGGTTGGTTACTTTAGTTTGGTAGATTAAATACATGTTTGAACTGTGTAGTCGTTCACTGCAGCTGCTTCAGAAGTCATTCGTAGACTAAGTGGCAAAAAGTGTTTTTTTTACATTTGTACTTTGTAGAGAAATGTAGACACGAGTTGAAGGGAGCGCAACAAACCTGACGAGTTTGAGTTTGATGAGTTAATTTTCAATTGATAATTATCTCACAATAAGTTCACTTTAGTTACTCACACAACTCGACACAAGACATGGGTTCAGGTCTGGACTTGAGTCCGGACCTGAATGTGAGTCCAGGTACGCAGCTCTACTTGTGAGTGAACTACGTTTCCCATGATGCCTTGTGGGTGAACTACGTTTCCCATGATGCCTTGCAGGCGAGTACCTGGAGATGGAGGAGCGTGTCAACGAGCATCAGAACGACGCGCTCGCTGCCTTCGAGAGGCGACGCAGGGCGAGGCAGATCACCGTCTCTACTGATGACTCAGAGGTGAAGGCGGGGCTCCGAGCGCTGGGAGAGCCAATCGTATTGTTCGGAGAGGGACCAGCTGACCGCAGGGAGAGGTGGGAGGAGCCTTTATTTAAACAGGCGGGCATGACAATAGCGCTCGAGTGAAATATAATATAAATCTATGTTCAGATTGAGGGGAGTCCTCTCGGTGGTCGGTCCGGACGCTCTGAAGAAGTCCAGGAGAGAGGAGGAGAGGGGCAAGAAGAGCCAGGACGAGGTAAACAACAACAACAACAACAACAACAACAACAACAACAACAACAACAACAACATAGAGATTTGATGACGTTTTTTGCACTAAATAAATAACATGTCCTGTGATTCTGACCAATCACAGTGCCAGCAGACCTGGTACCACGAAGGCTCCGCCTCCCTGAAAGACGCTCGCCTCTGGTTGGCCAAATACTCTCTGCCACGGTGAGTCAGCGACCAATCACAGGGAGGGAGGCTGTGTGTGTGTGATTGTAACTAAGTGCCTCTAGTATGGGAGGACTCTGATTGGTTGTGGCTCACCTGCTCTGCTCTGATTGGCTGTGGCTCACCTGCTCTGCTCTGATTGGCTGTGGCTCACCTGCTCTGCTCTGATTGGCTGTGGCTCACCTGCTCTGATTGGTCCACAGGGCGATGAGGCGTCTGGAGGAGGCTCGCGTTCAGAAGGACGTTGCCGAGGCGACGAGAGCGATAAAACAACAAGAGCAGCAGAAGAGCCTGAGGGTGAGAGTTATACACATTATATCATATATAACATTACATATAACATATATAACATATATAACATTAAATATATCATATATAACATTACATATATAACATATATAACATTAAATATATCATATATAACATTACATGTAACATATATTACATATATAACATTAAATATATCATATATAACATTACATGTAACATATATTACATATATAACATTAAATATATCATATATAACATTACATATATAACATTAAATATAACATATATAACATTAAATATAACATATATAACATTAAATATATCATATATAACATTACATATATAACATTAAATATAACATATATAACATTAAATATATCATATATAACATTAAATATATCATATATAACATTAAATATATCATATATAACATAGAGGGGAGGCACTTAGAGCGTGCACGAGAGGGGAGGCACTTAGAGCGTGCACGAGAGGGGATATAACATTACGTATATCATATCTCTAACTTGTTCTTCTTCCGCAGAATCTCAATAACTTCTGCAGTCAGATCGGAGACGATCGTCCAATCAGCTTCTGCCATTTCAGCCCCGACTCCAAGATGCTCGCCACAGCTTCCTGGTACCAAGCCCCGCCCACTTTAGCACATATTTAGCATGACAGCAGCTAATCCGTGAATACACATGTTGTGATTAAGCTAATGCTAACATGCTAACCCACAGGAGCGGTCTGTGTAAGCTGTGGTCCGTCCCCGACTGCAGCCTGCTGAGAACGCTCAGAGGTATATTATATATTCATATATTCATATACATGTGTATTTATGGTTATTTACTCGGTACTTAAATATCACCACCTGTCTATATAAAGCTGTTACTGCTCTGACTCCGCCCCTCTGCTCTCTGATTGGCTGCAGGACACAACACCAACGTGGGGGCCATCGTGTTCCGCCCACAGGCCGGAGTCTCTCTCGACCAATCAGACGTCAGCTTAGCATCATGTGCCGGAGATGGCTCCGTGAAGCTGTGGAACCTCGAGAGGTAGGGGGGGGAGTCAAGGAGATGAGGGGGGAGGAGCTGAGGGGTCAAGGAGACAAGGTGTGAGGAGACGAGGGGGGAGGAGTCATTAGGCTTGTTTGAGACGAGCTGAAGTGGATGAGCCAGAGCTTTGTTAGTATATAAGTGCTTTGTTAGTATATAAGTGCTTTGTTAGTATATAAGTGCTTTGTTAGTATATAAGTGCTTTGTTAGTATATAAGAGCTTTGTTAGTATATAAGTGCTTTGTTAGTATATAAGTGCTTTGTTAGTATATAAGTGCTTTGTTAGTATATAAGTGCTTTGTTAGTATATAAGAGCTTTGTTAGTAGTTCTATCCTCGAGGTGGAGTCGAGAGAGATGAGCTTCAGTCTGGAAGGTGTGTGAGCTTTCTGCTGTCCTGATGTCAATGGGAGCTCATTCCACCATCTTGGAGCCAGGACAGCAAACCCACGTGTTTCTGCTGATGGGAACTTGGGTCCCCCTCGCAGCGAGGGTGCAGCGAGCCGATTGGCTGATGCAGAGCGGAGTGCACGTGCTGGGGTGCACGGTTTAACCATGTCCTGGATGTAGGAAGGGCCAGATCCATTCGCAGCATGGTACGCAGGTACCAGGGTCTTGAAGTGGATTCTAGCAGTTACCGGAAGCCAGTGGAGGGAGCGGAGGAGCGGCGTGGGGTGGAACATTCAGGAAGGTTGAAGACCAGACGAGCCGCTGCATTCTGGGTGAGAGAGGTCGGATGGTGCATGCAGGCAGACCAGCAGGAGGGAGCTGCAGTAGTCTAGTGAGGTGACGAGAGCCTGGACCAGAACCTGCGTGGCTCTCTGGGTCAGCTGGGGACGCGTCCTCCTGATGCTGTAGAGCGTGTATCTGCAGCAGCGGGTTGGAGCAGCGATGTTTGCAGTGAAGGACAGGTTGTTATCTAGGGTCACACCCAGAGTCCTTGCAGTCTGGGTCTGGGAAACAACAGAGGGGCCGATGTTGATCGTCAGGTCAAGAGTGGGACAATCTTTCCCCGGAAGGAAAGCAGTTCAGTTTTGTCGAGGTTGAGCTTGAGGTGATGAGCAGACATCCACTGAGAGATGTCAGCTAGACGAGCAGAGATGCGTGCGACGACCTGGGTCTCTGAGCGGGGGAAGGGCAGGACTCATTGGGTGTCGTCAGCGTAGCAGTGGTATGAAAAACCATGCGGGCTAATGACAGATCAGAGCGAGTTTGTGTACAAGGAGAAGAGGAGGGGACCGAGAACAGAGCCCTGAGGGACCCCTGTAGTTAATTGACAAAGGTCGGACTCGGACCCTCTCCGAGTGACCCTGTAGGTACGGTCTTTGAGGTATGAGGTGAGGAGGGAAAGTGCAGAGCCTGATACTCCAAGTTCTTGGAGAGTGCGAAGGAGGATCTGATGGTTCACCGTGTCGAATGCAGCAGACAGGTCCAACAGGACGAGGACAGAGGAGAGGGAGGCTGCTTTGGCCGTGTGCAGTTCCTCAGAGACAGCAAGGAGGGCAGTTTCTGTGGAGCGACCTGCCTTGAAACCAGACTGGAGCGGATCCAGAAGGTGGTTCTGATGGAGAGAGCAGGCCCGGGAGGAGAGAGACAGGCCTGTAGTTCATAACGTCAGACGGGTCGAGAGTGGGGTTCTTTAGGAGAGGGTCTACTCGTCTCGAACAAGCCTCTGGAGTCGAGGGGGGGGAGGCGGGGTCTTTCCTATGAGAGCTGCTCATTGGCGCATGAGGACAAAATGGCCCAACTTTTGAGAGAGTGAAACGTCACAGATTACCCAGCATGCCTAGCTGTCAGAGCAGAAGAACCCGTATGTGCGCTCACAGAGCATGCACCCCTTAAGCACCTGTCTGCCTCTCACCTGTCTGTCTCTCACCTGTCTGTCTCTCACCTGTCTGTCTCTCACCTGTCTCTCTCTCACCTGTCTGTCTCTCACCTGTCTGTCTGTCTCTCACCTGTCTGTCTCTCACCTGTCTGCCTCTCACCTGTCTCTCTCTCACCTGTCTGTCTCTCACCTGTCTGTCTCTCACCTGTCTGTCTCTCACCTGTCTGTCTCTCACCTGTCTCTCTCTCACCTGTCTGTCTCTCACCTGTCTGTCTGTCTCTCACCTGTCTGTCTCTCACCTGTCTCTCTCTCACCTGTCTGTCTCTCTCACCTGTCTGTCTCTCACCTGTCTGTCTCTCACCTGTCTGTCTCTCACCTGTCTGCCTCTCTCACCTGTCTGCCTCTCACCTGTCTGTCTGTCTCTCACCTGTCTGTCTGTCTCTCACCTGTCTGTCTCTCTCACCTGTCTGTCTCTCTCACCTGTCTGTCTCTCTCACCTGTCTGTCTCTCACCTGTCTCTCTCTCACCTGTCTGTCTCTCACCTGTCTGTCTGTCTCTCACCTGTCTGTCTGTCTCTCACCTGTCTGTCTCTCTCACCTGTCTGTCTCTCTCACCTGTCTGTCTGTCTCTCACCTGTCTGTCTCTCTCACCTGTCTGTCTCTCTCACCTGTCTGTCTCTCTCACCTGTCTGTCTCTCACCTGTCTGTCTCTCTCTCACCTGTCTGTCTCTCACCTGTCTGTCTCTCACCTGTCTCTAGTGATGAACCAGTAGCTGATATAGAGGGTCACAGTGAGAGAGTATCTCGAGTCTCCTGGCATCCATCAGGGAGATTCCTGGGAACATCCAGGTAACACACACACACACACACACACACACACACACACAGGTATGTTTTATACATATACATGACCTGTGTGAAGTCCTAATAACGTGTGTGTGTGTGTGTGTGTGTGTGTGTGTGTGTGTGTGTGTGTGTGTGTGTGTGTGTGTGTGTGTGTGTGTGTGTGTGTGTGTGTGTGTGTGTGTGTGTGTGTGTGTGTTGTGTGTGTGTGTGTGTGTGTGTGTGTGTGTGTGTGTGTGTGTGTGTGTGTGTGTGTGTGTGTGTGTGTGTGTGTGTGTGTGTGTGTGTGGTGTGTGTGTGTGTGTGTGTGTGTGTGTGTGTGTGTGTGTGTGTGTGTGTGTGTGTGTGTGTGTGTAGCTATGATAAGTCGTGGCGTCTGTGGGATCTTGAGGTTCGGGAGGAGATTCTTCACCAGGAGGGTCACAGCAAAGGAGTCCATGACATCGGCTTCCACCCCGACGGCTCGTTGGCTGCCACCGGGTACTGAACACTACTATAGAGATATAGAGATAGATATATATATATATATCTGTAAGTTATTAATATTACTTTATATTATAATACCTCTCTGTCTGCCTCTCGTCCAATCAGAGGGCTGGATTCGTTCGGCAGGGTGTGGGATCTCCGGACCGGACGCTGTGTGATGTTCCTGAGGGACACCTGAAGGAGATCTACTCTCTACACTTCTCTCCCAACGGTCAGCCAATCACAGAGCAGCTCACGGCACACAGCCAGTCACAGAGCAGCTCACTGCACACACAGCCAGTCACAGAGCAGCCCACTATACACACAGCCAATCACAGAGCAGCCCACTGTACACACAGCCAATCACAGAGCAGCCCACTGTACACACAGCCAGTCACAGAGCAGCTCACTGCACACACAGCCAGTCACAGAGCAGCCCACTATACACACAGCCAATCACAGAGCAGCCCACTATACACACAGCCAGTCACAGAGCAGCTCACTGCACACACAGCCAGTCACAGAGCAGCCCACTATACACACAGCCAGTCACAGAGCAGCTCACTGTACACACAGCCAGTCACAGAGCAGCTCACTGCACACACAGCCAGTCACAGAGCAGCCCACTATACACACAGCCAATCACAGAGCAGCTCACTGTACACACAGCCAGTCACAGAGCAGCTCACTGCACACACAGCCAGTCACAGAGCAGCCCACTATACACACAGCCAATCACAGAGCAGCTCACTGCACACACAGCCAGTCACAGAGCAGCTCACTATACACACAGCCAATCACAGAGCAGCTCACTGCACACAGCCAATCACAGAGCAGCCCACTGCACACACAGCCAATCACAGAGCAGCTCACTATACACACAGCCAGTCACAGAGCAGCCCACTATACACACAGCCAATCACAGAGCAGCTCACTGAGGAGAGAGGAGCAAGGAAGTGAAGAATAGGAGACGTGAGAAGCGAGGAGAGAGGAAGTGAGGAGCTAGGAGAGAGGAAGTGAGGAGCGAGGAGAGAGGCAGTGAGGAGCGAGGAGAGAGGAAGTGAGGAGCTAGGAGCGAGGAGAGAGGAGAGAGGAAGTGAGGAATAGGAGACGTGAGAAGGGCCCTTGAGCTGTTCCCTCTGTAACGCAGTGTTTCCTCTCAGGCATCACCTGGCCACAGGAAGTGGAGACAACACCTGCAAGGTGTGGGAGCTGCGCAACAGGAAGTGCCTCTACACCGTGCCCGCGCACCAGAACCTGGTGTCCGCCGTGCGCTTCCAGCGTAACACGCTAAGCTTCACTTTATCACTTTGCGTCTCCGACCTCACTTCCTGTTGGCGTCTCTGACCTCACTTCCTGTTTGTCCACAGCCACAGACGGTCACTTCCTGTTGACGGGAGCCTATGACAACACAGCGAAGGTGTGGTCTCACCCCGGCTGGACGCCTCTGAAGACGCTCGCCGGACACGAGGGCAAGGTGGGACGCTCAGACGCTCTGATTGGTCCGTTCAGACGCTCTGATTGGTCCGTTCAGACGCTCTGATTGGTCCGTTCAGACGCTCTGATTGGTCCGTTCAGGCGCTCCGATTGGTCCGTTCAGGCGCTCTGATTGGTCCGTTCAGACGCTCCGATTGGTCCGTTCAGACGCTGTGATTGGTCCGTTCAGACGCTCTGATTGGTCCGTTCAGGCGCTCCGATTGGTCCGTTCAGGCGCTCTGATTGGTCCGTTCAGACGCTCTGATTGGTCCGTTCAGGCGCTCCGATTGGTCCGTTCAGGCGCTCTGATTGGTCCGTTCAGGCGCTCCGATTGGTCCGTTCAGGCGCTCTGATTGGTCCGTTCAGACGCTCCGATTGGTCCGTTCAGACGCTCTGATTGGTCCGTTCAGACGCTCTGATTGGTCCGTTCACCGTTCAGACGCTCCGATTGGTCCGTTCAGACGCTCCGATTGGTCCGTTCAGACGCTCCGATTGGTCCGTTCAGACGCTCCGATTGGTCCGTTCAGACGCTCCGATTGGTCCGTTCAGACGCTCCGATTGGTCCGTTCAGACGCTCCGATTGGTCCGTTCAGACGCTCTGATTGGTCCGTTCAGACGCTCTGATTGGTCCGTTCAGACGCTCCGATTGGTCCGTTCAGGCGCTCCGATTGGTCCGTTCAGGCGCTCTGATTGGTCCGTTCAGACGCTCTGATTGGTCCAGACATTAACGTGTGTTCATCAACAGGTGATGGGCGTCGACGTCTCTCCGGACGGCAAACTGATCGCAACGAGTTCGTACGACCGCACCTTCAAACTGTGGCTGACCGAGTGATGTCACCGGGCGGTGTCACCGGGCGGCGTCACCGGGCCGTGTCACCGGGCCGTGTCACCGGGCGGCGTCACCGGGCCACGTCACCGGGCGGTGTCACCGGGCCGTGTCACCGGGCCGTGTCACCGGGCGGCGTCACCGGGCCACGTCACCGGGCCACGTCACCGGGCCGTGTCACCGGGCGGCGTCACCGGGCCGTGTCACCGGGCCGTGTCACCGGGCCGTGTCACCGGGCCGTGTCACCGTTCAGGATGTATTTTCAGTCTGAATAAAGTCTCGTTTTTGTTCCTGTTTATGTTTTGAATAAAGTTCCAGTTGAAATCGTGTGTGCTCTTTGATGGCGCTCTGGCCTCCAGGCGCTCCGGCAGCAGCTGAACGACCGCATGAACATCAAGACGTGATTACAATAAACTGCTGTGGAAATAAAACTGTCATCAAGCTGAACATTAATAATCTAAAGGAGACGGTGAATACCGAGAGGTCACCAAGTGAGGTCGCTTTATTATAACTCCTTGTTGAAGAGTCTGTTAACCATGAGAGAGAGATATAGAGATATATAGATATATATAGAGAGATATAGATATATATAGAGATATATAGAGAGATATAGAGATATAGAGATATATCTATATATATACATACAGCAGGGGGCGGCACGCGCCTTTAAAACCACCGAAGAAGAAGAAGAAGCTCGTGACAGAATCACGTGACAGCTCTCCGTGTGATCAGCTGACCGTCAGACAGGATCCTCCGTCCTTCATCAGAACCTCATCTTTATCCTCCTCTCAGAACCAGAACCATGGCCAGCCAGTCTCAAGGGATCCAGCAGCTGCTGCAGGCCGAGAAGAGGGCCGCGGAGAAGGTGGCCGAGGCCCGCAAGCGTGAGTACACACACCGGGGAGAGAGGGGCTTAGACCCGGGGAGAAGGTGGCCGAGGCCCGCAAGCGTGAGTACACACACCGGGGAGAGAGGGGCCGAGGCCCGGGTGGAGAGAGGCCGTAGAGAGGGGCTTAGACCCGGGGAGAAGGTGGCCGAGGCCCGCAAGCGTGAGTACACACACCGGGGAGAGAGGGGCTTAGACCCGGGAGAAGGTGGCCGAGGCCCGCAAGCGTGAGTACACACACCGGGGAGAGAGGGGCCGAGGCCCGGGTGGAGAGAGGCCGTAGAGAGGGGCTGAGGCCCGGGTGGAGAGAGGCCGTAGAGAGGGGCTGAGGCCCGGGAGAGAGGGGCTGAGACCCGGGTGGAGAGAGGCCGTAGAGAGGGGCTGAGGCCCGGGGAGAGAGGGGCTGAGACCCGGGTAGAGAGGCCGTAGAGAGGGGCTGAGGCCCGGGTGGAGAGAGGCCGTAGAGAGGGGCTGAGGCCCGGGGAGAGAGGGGCTGAGACCCGGGTAGAGAGGCCGTAGAGAGGGGCTGAGGCCCGGGTGGAGAGAGGCCGTAGAGAGGGGCTGAGGCCCGGGTGGAGAGAGGCCGTAGAGAGGGGCTGAGGGCCGGGTGGAGAGAGGCCGTAGAGAGGGGCTGAGGCCCGGGGAGAGAGGGGCTGAGACCCGGGTAGAGAGGCCGTAGAGAGGGGCTGAGGGCCGGGTGGAGAGAGGCCGTAGAGAGGGGCTGAGGGCCGGGTGGAGAGAGGCCGTAGAGAGGGGCTGAGGGCCGGGTGGAGAGAGGCCGTAGAGAGGGGCTGAGGGCCGGGTGGAGAGAGGCCGTAGAGAGGGGCTGAGGCCCGGGAGAGAGGGGCTGAGGCCCGGGGAGAGAGGCCGTAGAGAGGGGCTGAGGCCCGGGTGGAGAGAGGCCGTAGAGAGGGGCTGAGGCCCGGGGAGAGAGGGGCTGAGGCCCGGGGAGAGAGGGGCTGAGGGCCGGGTGGAGAGAGGCCGTAGAGAGGGGCTGAGGCCCGGGGAGAGAGGGGCTGAGGCCCGGGGAGAGAGGGGCTGAGGGCCGGGTGGAGAGAGGCCGTAGAGAGGGGCTGAGGGCCGGGTGGAGAGAGGCCGTAGAGAGGGGCTGAGGGCCGGGTGGAGAGGGGCTGAGGCCCGGGTGGAGAGAGGCCGTAGAGAGGGGCTGAGGCCCGGGGAGAGAGGGGCTGAGGGCCGGGTGGAGAGAGGCCGTAGAGAGGGGCTGAGGGCCGGGTGGAGAGAGGCCGTAGAGAGGGGCTGAGGGCCGGGTGGAGAGAGGCCGTAGAGAGGGGCTGAGGCCCGGGGAGAGAGGGGCTGAGGCCCGGGGAGAGAGGGGCTGAGGGCCGGGTGGAGAGAGGCCGTAGAGAGGGGCTGAGGCCCGGGGAGAGAGGGGCTGAGGCCCGGGGAGAGAGGGGCTGAGGGCCGGGTGGAGAGAGGCCGTAGAGAGGGGCTGAGGCCCGGGGAGAGAGGGGCTGAGGCCCGGGGAGAGAGGGGCTGAGGCCCGGGGAGAGAGGCCGTAGAGAGGGGCTGAGGGCCGGGTGGAGAGAGGCCGTAGAGAGGGGCTGAGGGCCGGGTGGAGAGAGGCCGTAGAGAGGGGCTGAGGGCCGGGTGGAGAGAGGCCGTAGAGAGGGGCTGAGGCCCGGGGAGAGAGGGGCTGAGGCCCGGGGAGAGAGGGGCTGAGGGCCGGGTGGAGAGAGGCCGTAGAGAGGGGCTGAGGCCCGGGGAGAGAGGGGCTGAGGGCCGGGTGGAGAGAGGCCGTAGAGAGGGGCTGAGGCCCGGGGAGAGAGGGGCTGAGGGCCGGGTGGAGAGAGGCCGTAGAGAGGGGCTGAGGCCCGGGGAGAGAGGGGCTGAGGGCCGGGTGGAGAGGCCGTAGAGAGGGGCTGAGGCCCGGGGAGAGAGGGGCTGAGGCCCGGGAGAGAGGGGCTGAGGGCCGGGTGGAGAGAGGCCGTAGAGAGGGGCTGAGGCCCGGGGAGAGAGGGGCTGAGGCCCGGGGAGAGAGGGGCTGAGGCCCGGGGAGAGAGGGGCTGAGGGCCGGGTGGAGAGAGGCCGTAGAGAGGGGCTGAGGCCCGGGGAGAGAGGCCGTAGAGAGGGGCTGAGGGCCGGGTGGAGAGAGGC
>CM070435.1:129020-181520 GCA_036324595.1 Champsocephalus gunnari | reverse complement strand
ATCAGCAGGAGAGGACTCTTTAAAGTAGAGACACTACATACTGATATACACCTGAACATCAGCAGGAGAGGACTCTTTAAAGTAGAGACACTACATACTGATATACACCTGAACATCAGCAGGAGAGGACTCTTTAAAGTAGAGACACTACATACTGATATACACCTGAACATCAGCAGGAGAGGACTCTTTAAAGTAGAGACACTACATACTGATATACACCTGAACATCAGCAGGAGAGGACTCTTTAAAGTAGAGACACTACATACTGATATACACCTGAACATCAGCAGGAGAGAACTCTTTAAAGTAGAGACACCACATACTGATATACACCTGAACATCAGCAGGAGAGGACTCTTTAAAGTAGAGACACTACATACTGATATACACCTGAACATCAGCAGGAGAGAACTCTTTAAAGTAGAGACACTACATACTGATATACACCTGAACATCAGCAGGAGAGGACTCTTTAAAGTAGAGACACTACATACTGATATACACCTGAACATCAGCAGGAGAGGACTCTTTAAAGTAGAGACACTACATACTGATATACACCTGAACATCAGCAGGAGAGGACTCTTTAAAGTAGAGACACTACATACTGATATCCACCTGAACATCAGCAGGACAGGACTCTTTAAAGTAGAGACACTACATACTGATATACACCTGAACATCAGCAGGAGAGAACTCTTTAAAGTAGAGACACTACATACTGATATACACCTGAACATCAGCAGGAGAGGACTCTTTAAAGTAGAGACACTACATACTGATATCCACCTGAACATCAGCAGGACAGGACTCTTTAAAGTAGAGACACTACATACTGATATACACCTGAACATCAGCAGGAGAGAACTCTTTAAAGTAGAGACACTACATACTGATATACACCTGAACATCAGCAGGAGAGGACTCTTTAAAGTAGAGACACTACGTACTGATATACACCTGAACATCAGCAGGAGAGGACTCTTTAAAGTAGAGACACTACATACTGATATACACCTGAACATCAGCAGGAGAGGACTCTTTAAAGTAGAGACACTACATACTGATATACACCTGAACATCAGCAGGAGAGGACTCTTTAAAGTAGAGACACTACATACTGATATACACCTGAACATCAGCAGGAGAGGACTCTTTAAAGGTTAAAAGTGTAGCAGGTAGATGACCTCTGACTTGGTACAGATGCTCCTGACGTGTCTTGGCTGATGGCTCTCAGAGCAGCGTCTGATTGGCTGAGGGCTCTCAGGGCTGTGATTGGCTGAGGGCTCTCAGGGCTGTGATTGGCTGAGGGCTCTCAGGGCTGTGATTGGCTGAGGGTGTGTATTTAACGCCTCTCTCTCTCTCTCCTGCAGACAGTCTCCTCTCGTCTCTCCGCTCACAGGTAAGACACTTCAATCTATACTGCTCCTGATGTGGCAGCTGTTAGCGTCAGCTGTTAGCAACAGGTGTGCAGCCCGGCTTTACAGACTGATGGAGCCAACGCTAACAACGCTAACAACGCTAACAATGCTAACAACGCTAACAACTCTAACAATGCTAACAACGCTAACAATGCTAACAACGCTAACAACTCTAACAATGCTAACAACGCTAACAATGCTAACAACGCTAACAACTCTAACAATGCTAACAACGCTAACAATGCTAACAACGCTAACAATGCTCCAGAGGCTCCCGGTGCCGTCACGGGGAGTTCTCGGAGGGTCAGGAGGGCATTATGAAAGCTTTACTGGTGATTGGAAATCACTGTTATCAGTCAGCAGGTGTCAGAGCTGCAGGTGAACCAATCAGAGAGCTGGATTATGTAACTGTTATCAGTTTATCAGTGTTTCCCAACCTGAGGCCCGGGGTCACAAACGGGTCCAAAGGTCCGGTCCTCCTCACGTTCATCTTTAATCACCACAATAATCTGAGCTCATCACTGGGGAGGACACACACACACACACACACACACACAGACTCACAGACTCACACACACACACACACACACACACACACACACACACACACACACACACACACACACACACACACACAGACTCACAGACTCACACACACACACACACACACAGAGACACACACACACACACACACACACACACACACACACACAGACTCACAGACTCACACACACACACACACACACACACACAGACTCACACACACACACAGACTCACAGACTCACACACACACACACACACACACACACACACACACACAGACTCACACACACACACACACACACACACAGACACACACAGACTCACAGACTCACACACACACACACACACACACACACACACTCACAGACTCACACACTCACACACACACACACACACACACACACACAGACTCACAGACTCACACACACTCACAGACTCACAGACTCACACACACACACACACACACACACACACACAGACTCACAGACTCACACACACACACACACACACACTCACAGACTCACACACACACACACACACACACACACAGACTCACACACACACACACACACACACAGACTCACACACACACACACACACACAGACTCACACACACACACACACACACACACACACACACACACTCACAGACACACACACACACAGACTCACAGACTCACAGACTCACACACACACACACACACACAGACTCACAGACTCACACACACACACACACACACACACACACACTCACAGACTCACACACACACACACACACACACACACACACACACACTCACAGACTCACACACACACACACACACACACACACACACACACACACACACACACACACACAGACACACACAGACTCACACACACACACACACACACTCACAGACTCACACACACACACACACACACACACACAGACTCACACACACACACACACAGAGACACACACAGACTCACACACTCACACACACACACACACAGACTCACACACACACACACACACACACACACGGGACTACCCAGAGAGACTATGAGAGCAGCCGTCCTCTCTCAGAAACTCTTGATCTTATAAATATATTCACTTAACTCCGTCTTTTTAACTCAAAGTGATGCTGAACAGTAAACAGGAAGTAAGTGTTGCCGCCGGCGACGCTCGACCTTCCCGTTAATGTTGCTCTGATCTAATTGGCTGACAGCAGACGGCTCCTCGGAGCACTCTGATTGGCCGGTTCTGGCTCCTGTAGCCTCGGGGCCTGAGGGCCAATCAGATTACAGCTGGGCGTCTCCCTGGTGACGTCAGGACGTTGCTGCGGTGACGGTTTTAATCAGTCGGTGTCTCCCAGTGTGTCTTAGTTCAGATCATCGTTTCAGAGGAAAGAGCTAGGTAAGACCAACTGTCTCTCTCCATCTGTCTCTCTCCATCTGTCTCTCTCCATCTGTCTCTCTCCATCTGTCTCTCTCCATCCGTCTCCATCTGTCTCTCTCCATCTCCATCTGTCTCTCTCCATCTGTCTCTCTCCATCTGTCTCTCTCCATCCGTCTCTCTCCATCCGTCTCCATCTGTCTCTCTCCATCTGTCTCCCTCCATCTGTCTCTCTCCATCCGTCTC
This sequence comes from Champsocephalus gunnari, assembly GCA_036324595.1. Taxonomy (NCBI): domain Eukaryota; kingdom Metazoa; phylum Chordata; class Actinopteri; order Perciformes; family Channichthyidae; genus Champsocephalus; species Champsocephalus gunnari. Next base: position 177,928 of record CM070435.1, on the reverse strand, counting down.
CATCTGTCTCTCTCCATCTCTATCTGTCTCTCTCCATCCGTCTCCATCTGTCTCTCTCCATCTCTATCTGTCTCTCTCAATCCGTCTCTCTCCATCTGTCTCCACCTGTCTCTCTCCATCTCCATCTGTCTCCATCCGTCTCTCTCCATCTCTATCTGTCTCCATCCGTCTCTCTCCATCTGTCTCTCTCCATCTGTCTCTCTCCATCTGTCTCCATCTGTCTCTCTCCATCTGTCTCCATCTGTCTCTCTCCATCTGTCTCTGTCTCGATCCATCTGTCTCTCTCCATCTGTCTCTCTCCATCTGTCTCTCTCCATCTCCATCTGTCTCATCTGTCTCTCTCCATCTCTATCTGTCTCCATCTGTCTCCATCCGTCTCCATCTCTCTCCATCTGTCTCTCTCCATCTGTCTCTCTCCATCTCATCTGTCCCTCTCCATCTGTCTCTCTCCATCTGTCTCTCTCCATCTGTCTCTCTCCATCTGTCTCTCTCCATCTCCATCCGTCTCCATCCGTCTCCATCTGTCTGTCTCCATCTGTCTCTCTCCATCTGTCTCTCTCCATCTGTCTCTCTCCATCTCATCTGTCTCTCTCCATCTCATCTGTCCCTCTCCATCTGTCTCTCTCCATCTGTCTCTCTCCATCTCCATCTGTCTGTCTCCATCTGTCTCTCTCCATCTGTCTCTCTCCATCTCCATCTGTCTCCATCCGTCTCCATCTGTCTCCATCTGTCTCTCTCCATCTGTCTCTCTCCATCTGTCTCTCTCCATCTGTCTCTCTCCATCTGTCTCCATCCGTCTGTCTCTCTCCATCTGTCTCTCTCCATCTGTCTCTCTCCATCTGTCTCTCTCCATCTCCATCTGTCTCCATCCATCTCCATCTGTCTCCATCTGTCTGTCTCCATCTGTCTCTCTCCATCTCATCTGTCTCTCTCCATCCGTCTCTATCTGTCTCCATCTGTCTCCATCTGTCTCTATCTGTCTGTCTCCATCTGTCTCTGTCTGTCTCCACCTGTCTCTATCCATCTGTCTCCACCTGTCTCCATCTGTCTCCACCTGTCTCTCTCCATCTCATCTGTCTCTCTCTGTCTCTGTCTGTCTCCACCTGTCTCTATCCATCTGTCTCCACCTGTCTCCACCTGTCTCCACCTGTCTCTCTCCATCTCATCTGTCTCTCTCCATCCGTCTCCATCTGTCTCCATCTGTCTCCACCTGTCTCTCTCTGTCTGTCTCTGTCTGTCTCCACCTGTCTCTATCCATCTGTCTCCACCTGTCTCCACCTGTCTCCATCTGTCTCCACCTGTCTCTGTCTGTCTCCACCTGTCTCTATCCATCTGTCTCCACCTGTCTCCACCAGTCTCCATCTGTCTCCACCTGTCTCTCTCTGTCTCCGTCTGTCTCCACCTGTCTCTCTCCGTCCTGCTGGACGTGTCTTCAGGCGTGGTGATCAGCTGGTAAAGAGACGTTGGGGAGGAGACTCTGAAGCCGAGACGTTTACATGTTGGATGGTTTATTTCTACTCTTCCATTGTTGTTGTCTTTTACGCTGCACCGCCAGACTTCCCCAAACGTGGATCAATGAAGTCCTTCGCATCTCCCTGACCCCAGAGCATCATGGGATGTGTAGTTCTTGGTATCTCCCTGACCCCAGAGCATCATGGGATGTGTAGTTCTTGGCATCTCCCTGACCCCAGAGCATCATGGGATGTGTAGTTCTTGGTATCCTCCTGACCCCAGAGCATCATGGGATGTGTAGTTCTTGGTATCTCCCTGACCCCAGAGCATCATGGGATGTGTAGTTCTTGGTATCTCCCTGACCCCAGAGCATCATGGGATGTGTAGTTCTTGGCATCTCCCTGACCCCAGAGCATCATGGGATGTGTAGTTCTTGGTATCTTCCTGACCCCAGAGCATCATGGGATGTGTAGTTCTTGGTATCTCCCTGACCCCAGAGCATCATGGGATGTGTAGTTCTTGGCATCTCCCTGACCCCAGAGCATCATGGGATGTGTAGTTCTTGGTATCTTCCTGACCCCAGAGCATCATGGGATGTGTAGTTCTTGGTATCTTCCTGACCCCAGAGCATCATGGGATGTGTAGTTCTTGGTATCTTCCTGACCCCAGAGCATCATGGGATGTGTAGTTCTTGGTATCTTCCTGACCCCAGAGCATCATGGGATGTGTAGTTCTTGGTATCTCCCTGACCCCAGAGCATCATGGGATGTGTAGTTCTTGGTATCTCCCTGACCCCAGAGCATCATGGGATGTGTAGTTCTTGGTATCTTCCTGACCCCAGAGCATCATGGGATGTGTAGTTCTTGGTATCCTCCTGACCCCAGAGCATCATGGGATGTGTAGTTCTTGGCATCTCCCTGACCCCAGAGCATCATGGGATGTGTAGTTCTTGGTATCTCCCTGACCCCAGAGCATCATGGGATGTGTAGTTCTTGGTATCGCCCTGACCCCAGAGCATCATGGGATGTGTAGTTCTTGGTATCTCCCTGACCCCAGAGCATCATGGGATGTGTAGTTCTTGGTATCTCCCTGACCCCAGAGCATCATGGGATGTGTAGTTCTTGGTATCTCCCTGACCCCAGAGCATCATGGGATGTGTAGTTCTTGGTATCTCCCTGACCCCAGAGCATCATGGGATGTGTAGTTCTTGGTATCTTCCTGACCCCAGAGCATCATGGGATGTGTAGTTCTTGGTATCCTCCTGACCCCAGAGCATCATGGGATGTGTAGTTCTTGGCATCTCCCTGACCCCAGAGCATCATGGGATGTGTAGTTCTTGGTATCTCCCTGACCCCAGAGCATCATGGGATGTGTAGTTCTTGGTATCTCCCTGACCCCAGAGCATCATGGGATGTGTAGTTCTTGGTATCTCCCTGACCCCAGAGCATCATGGGATGTGTAGTTCTTGGCATCTCCCTGACCCCAGAGCATCATGGGATGTGTAGTTCTTGTGTGATTAATGAGCTGTGTATGTCTTTCAGCCATGGACCACAGCGGCATGAATCACAGCGGCATGGACCACAGCGCCCACCACCACCCCTCCACCTCCGCCCCCCCCATCGTGGGCCACGGGGACCATGGGGACAACGGGGGGGGGAGGTGGGGGGCCACGGGGGCATGGTGAGGCTACATGCTACATGCTAACACCACTTTAACTGCTACATAATTTGATAAAGACAGTCCACATGTGATGTTAGCGTGCTACATGTAGCGTGGAGCTAACATGCTAACGTTGTGGTTGCTAGGTGATGACCTTCTACTTCGGGTACACCAACGTGGAGCTGCTGTTCACCGGCCTGCTCATCAACTCCCCGGGAGGTACACGCCTTTCATGTTGTTTTAATGTGATCAAATAAATAGTTATTATTTATGTATTAATGAATTAATAATACGTAATACTTTGATTAAATGTTTTTACTGTGTATTCATGTTTTATTGTTTGTATATATATTTAATTTTAATCTTGTAGTTTTTATATCCAATAACATGTTCTAATACATTATATTCCTTTTATATATTTGACTTGTATATTGTTTATATATTCCCACATCTACATTAACCCTCCTCTCCTCTGGTCCAATCAGAGATGGTGGGGGCGTGCATCGGAGTGTTCCTATTGGCCGTCCTGTACGAGGGTCTGAAGATGGGTCGAGAGACGCTGCTGCGCCGCAGTCAGGTGAACGTCCGCTACAACTCCATGCCTCTACCTGGAACTGATGGGACCATCCTGATGGAGACGCACAAGACTGTGGGGTAGGTGACAACAACAACAACAACAACAACAACAACACAGAAAGTGTTAACTGTGATGATAACTGTAACGCTAACAGTGATGCTAACTGTAAAGCTAGCCGTGATGCTAACTGTAATTATAACTGTAAAGCAAGCTGTGATGCTAACAGTGATGCTAACTGTAAAGCTATCAGTGATGATAACTGTAACGCTAACAGTGATGCTAACTGTAAAGCTAGCCGTGATGCTAACTGTGATGATAACTGTAACGCTAACAGTGATGCTAACTGTAAAGCTAGCCGTGATGCTAACTGTGATGATAACTGTAACGCTAGCAGTGATGCTAATAGTGATGCTAACTGTAAAGCTATCAGTGATGCTAACTGTGATGATAACTGGAACGCTAACAGTGATGCTAACTGTAATTATAACTGTAAAGCAAGCTGTGATGCTAACAGTGATGCTAACTGTAATTATAACTGTAAAGCAAGCTGTGATGCTAACAGTGATGCTAACTGTAAAGCTATCAGTGATGCTAACTGTGATGATAACTGTTATGCTAACAGTGATGCTAACTGTAAAGCTAGCCGTGATGCTAACTGTAATTATAACTGTAAAGCAAGCTGTGATGCTAACTGTGATGCTACCCTCTCGTCCTCTCAGGCAGCGGATGATAAGCCCCGCCCACTTCCTGCAGACGCTGCTCCACATCGTGCAGGTGGTCGTCAGCTACATCCTGATGCTCGTCTTCATGACCTACAACGCGTACCTGTGCATCGCCGTGGCAGCCGGCGCCGGGATGGGGTACTTCCTGTTCAGCTGGAGGAAGGCGGTGGTCGTAGACATCACCGAGCACTGCCACTAGCTAGCGTGCTAGTTAGCGTGCTAGTATCCGGTCGATCTGGAGTTTGATATTTGCGGAACACAATCGAGGAAACGCTAACAGATTAGCCAGGTGTTAGCATGCTAGCTGACTGAACTACAAATCCCAGATTGTTAGAGTCCCAGGTAACCATGGTAACACTTTGATGTAGGTTAGCGTGCACACTAACGTCTTTAGTTAGCGGTTAATTAATCCGACTATCTGCGATGTATTTCCTGTTTGGTTGTGAGTTCGGATCACCGCGGAAGCCTCTGATTGGCCGATCCTCATTCTGTTGTTAATTTCCTGTTTGGTGCCATGACAACTGGAAAGGCTAGTGCTAATGTTAGCATTTGTAGCTTACCTTATTTACACTGCTAGCGGCCACATGTCAGTATTTAAACATTTATGTAGAAAATAATTTATAGTTTTACAACAAAAAAAATATTTAGATTTAAATGAAAATATTAAATGTCTTTTTGATTTTTGTTGAAGTGAAAACAAACAAACCGTCTCCTCTCGGTGCGCCAGCCAGCCAATCACAGCTCCTCTCGGTGCGCCAGCCAGCCGGCCAATCACAGCTCAGATGTTTTAAAAACATTATGATTTTTTTAAAAGTATAAATATTTTTTTATTAAAAACATGAAACTTTAAAACCTGAATTTAAACCAGAGTTTAGTTTCACGCGTTTCCTCCGTCGGCCTTAAACCGACACGCCGTGCGGTGCCTTAAGGGCCGGGGACCTGCTGTTTCACTGTGGGGGGTCTGAGAGGACTGGTTTCTACCCACAATGCTTTACTCCTGTCTGTGATTATTACTATGAGTCACTGAGGGGGGCGGGGCTTACAGCTGGACCAATCAGGCTGCAGGGACAGATCGTGGTTACTGGACTTTACACATAGATGTAAATGGGTAGTGTGGAGCGCCCTTCGGGGGTGAACCCGTCTCTGAAGGAAACTGTTCAATATTTAAATGTCTGAAATGTTTTAATTGTCACAAATGCTGGAATCATTGAAAACAAACAGAATAAAGTTTATGAAGAAACAACGCGTGGTGTCGTCTCAGAGGAAGCTCCTAATGAAGAAACAACGCGTGGTGTCGTCTCAGAGGAAGCTCCTAATGAAGAAACAACGCGTGGTGTCGTCTCAGAGGAAGCTCCTAATGAAGAAACAACGCGTGGTGTCGTCTCAGAGGAAGCTCCTAATGAAGAAACAACGCGTGGTGTCGTCTCAGAGGAAGCTCCTAATGAAGAAACAACGCGTGGTGTCGTCTCAGAGGAAGCTCCTAATGAAGAAACAACGCGTGGTGTCGTCTCAGAGGAAGCTCCTAATGAAGAAACAACGCGTGGTGTCGTCTCAGAGGAAGCTCCTAATGAAGAAACAACGCGTGGTGTCGTCTCAGAGGAAGCTCCTAATGAAGGAACAACGCGTGGTGTCGTCTCAGAGGAAGCTCCTAATGAAGAAACAACGCGTGGTGTCGTCTCAGAGGAAGCTCCTGATGAAGAAACAACGCGTGGTGTCGTCTCAGAGGAAGCTCCTGATGAAGAAACAACGCGTGGTGTCGTCTCAGAGGAAGCTCCTAATGAAGAAACAACGCGTGGTGTCGTCTCAGAGGAAGCTCCTTATGAAGAAACAACGCGTGGTGTCGTCTCAGAGGAAGCTCCTTATGAAGAAACAACGCGTGGTGTCGTCTCAGAGGAAGCTCCTTATGAAGAAACAACGCGTGGTGTCGTCTCAGAGGAAGCTCCTGATGAAGAAACAACGCGTGGTGTCGTCTCAGAGGAAGCTCCTGATGAAGAAACAACGCGTGGTGTCGTCTCAGAGGAAGCTCCTAATGAAGAAACAACGCGTGGTGTCGTCTCAGAGGAAGCTCCTTATGAAGAAACAACGCGTGGTGTCGTCTCAGAGGAAGCTCCTAATGAAGGAACAACGCGTGGTGTCGTCTCAGAGGAAGCTCCTTATGAAGAAACAACGCGTGGTGTCGTCTCAGAGGAAGCTCCTGATGAAGAAACAACGCGTGGTGTCGTCTCAGAGGAAGCTCCTAGTGAAGAAACAACGCGTGGTGTCGTCTCAGAGGAAGCTCCTAATGAAGAAACAACGCGTGGTGTCGTCTCAGAGGAAGCTCCTGATGAAGAAACAACGCGTGGTGTCGTCTCAGAGGAAGCTCCTAATGAAGAAACAACGCGTGGTGTCGTCTCAGAGGAAGCTCCTAATGAAGAAACAACGCGTGGTGTCGTCTCAGAGGAAGCTCCTGATGAAGAAACAACGCGTGGTGTCGTCTCAGAGGAAGCTCCTGATGAAGAAACAACGCGTGGTGTCGTCTCAGAGGAAGCTCCTAATGAAGAAACAACGCGTGGTGTCGTCTCAGAGGAAGCTCCTAATGAAGAAACAACGCGTGGTGTCGTCTCAGAGGAAGCTCCTAATGAAGAAACAACGCGTGGTGTCGTCTCAGAGGAAGCTCCTAATGAAGAAACAACGCGTGGTGTCGTCTCAGAGGAAGCTCCTAATGAAGAAACAACGCGTGGTGTCGTCTCAGAGGAAGCTCCTAATGAAGAAACAACGCGTGGTGTCGTCTCAGAGGAAGCTCCTAATGAAGAAACAACGCGTGGTGTCGTCTCAGAGGAAGCTCCTGATGAAGAAACAACGCGTGGTGTCGTCTCAGAGGAAGCTCCTTATGAAGAAACAACGCGTGGTGTCGTCTCAGAGGAAGCTCCTAATGAAGAAACAACGCGTGGTGTCGTCTCAGAGGAAGCTCCTGATGAAGAAACAACGCGTGGTGTCGTCTCAGAGGAAGCTCCTAATGAAGAAACAACGCGTGGTGTCGTCTCAGAGGAAGCTCCTGATGAAGAAACAACGCGTGGTGTCGTCTCAGAGGAAGCTCCTAATGAAGAAACAACGCGTGGTGTCGTCTCAGAGGAAGCTCCTAATGAAGAAACAACGCGTGGTGTCGTCTCAGAGGAAGCTCCTGATGAAGAAACAACGCGTGGTGTCGTCTCAGAGGAAGCTCCTTATGAAGAAACAACGCGTGGTGTCGTCTCAGAGGAAGCTCCTTATGAAGAAACAACGCGTGGTGTCGTCTCAGAGGAAGCTCCTAATGAAGGAACAACGCGTGGTGTCGTCTCAGAGGAAGCTCCTGATGAAGAAACAACGCGTGGTGTCGTCTCAGAGGAAGCTCCTGATGAAGAAACAACGCGTGGTGTCGTCTCAGAGGAAGCTCCTAATGAAGAAACAACGCGTGGTGTCGTCTCAGAGGAAGCTCCTGATGAAGAAACAACGCGTGGTGTCGTCTCAGAGGAAGCTCCTGATGAAGAAACAACGCGTGGTGTCGTCTCAGAGGAAGCTCCTAATGAAGAAACAACGCGTGGTGTCGTCTCAGAGGAAGCTCCTGATGAAGAAACAACGCGTGGTGTCGTCTCAGAGGAAGCTCCTAATGAAGAAACAACGCGTGGTGTCGTCTCAGAGGAAGCTCCTAATGAAGAAACAACGCGTGGTGTCGTCTCAGAGGAAGCTCCTGATGAAGAAACAACGCGTGGTGTCGTCTCAGAGGAAGCTCCTTATGAAGAAACAACGCGTGGTGTCGTCTCAGAGGAAGCTCCTAATGAAGAAACAACGCGTGGTGTCGTCTCAGAGGAAGCTCCTGATGAAGAAACAACGCGTGGTGTCGTCTCAGAGGAAGCTCCTAATGAAGAAACAACGCGTGGTGTCGTCTCAGAGGAAGCTCCTGATGAAGAAACAACGCGTGGTGTCGTCTCAGAGGAAGCTCCTGATGAAGAAACAACGCGTGGTGTCGTCTCAGAGGAAGCTCCTAATGAAGAAACAACGCGTGGTGTCGTCTCAGAGGAAGCTCCTGATGAAGAAACAACGCGTGGTGTCGTCTCAGAGGAAGCTCCTAATGAAGAAACAACGCGTGGTGTCGTCAGGTGACAGAGGTGAGACAGGTGAGACAGGTGAGAGAGGTTAGAGACAGGTGAGAGACAGGTGAGAGACAGGTGAGAGAGGTTAGAGACAGGTGAGACAGGTGAGAGAGGTTAGAGACAGGTGAGACAGGTGAGAGAGGTGAGAGAGGTGAGAGAGGTTAGAGAGGTTAGAGACAGGTGAGAGAGGTTAGAGACAGGTGAGAGAGGTTAGAGACAGGTGAGAGAGATTAGAGACAGGTGAGAGAGGTTAGAGACAGGTGAGACAGGTGAGAGACAGGTGAGAGACAGGTGAGAGAGGTTAGAGACAGGTGAGACAGGTTAGAGACAGGTGAGACAGGTGAGAGAGGTTAGAGACAGGTGAGAGAGGTTAGAGACAGGTGAGACAGGTGAGAGAGGTTAGAGACAGGTGAGAGAGGTTAGAGACAGGTGAGAGAGGTTAGAGACAGGTGAGACAGGTGAGAGAGATTAGAGACAGGTGAGAGAGGTTAGAGACAGGTGAGACAGGTGAGAGAGGTTAGAGACAGGTGAGAGAGGTTAGAGACAGGTGAGACAGGTGAGAGAGATTAGAGACAGGTGAGAGAGATTAGAGACAGGTGAGAGAGATTAGAGACAGGTGAGAGAGGTTAGAGACAGGTGAGAGAGGTTAGAGACAGGTGAGAGAGGTGAGAGAGATTAGAGACAGGTGAGAGAGGTTAGAGACAGGTGAGAGAGGTTAGAGACAGGTGAGACAGGTGAGAGAGGTTAGAGACAGGTGAGAGAGGTTAGAGACAGGTGAGACAGGTGAGAGAGATTAGAGACAGGTGAGAGAGGTTAGAGACAGGTGAGAGAGGTTAGAGACAGGTGAGACAGGTGAGAGAGGTTAGAGACAGGTGAGAGAGGTTAGAGACAGGTGAGACAGGTGAGAGAGATTAGAGACAGGTGAGAGAGGTTAGAGACAGGTGAGAGAGGTTAGAGACAGGTTAGAGACAGGTGAGAGAGGTTAGAGACAGGTGAGAGAGGTTAGAGACAGGTGAGACAGGTGAGAGAGATTAGAGACAGGTGAGAGAGGTTAGAGACAGGTGAGAGAGGTTAGAGACAGGTGAGACAGGTGAGAGAGGTTAGAGACAGGTGAGAGAGGTTAGAGACAGGTGAGACAGGTGAGAGAGATTAGAGACAGGTGAGGGAGGTTAGAGACAGGTGAGAGAGGTTAGAGACAGGTGAGACAGGTGAGAGAGATTAGAGACAGGTGAGAGAGGTTAGAGACAGGTGAGACAGGTGAGAGAGATTAGAGACAGGTGAGAGAGGTTAGAGACAGGTGAGACAGGTGAGAGAGGTTAGAGACAGGTGAGACAGGTGAGAGAGGTTAGAGACAGGTGAGAGAGGTTAGAGACAGGTTAGAGACAGGTGAGAGAGGTTAGAGACAGGTGAGACAGGTGAGACAGGTGAGACAGGTGAGAGAGGTTAGAGACAGGTGAGAGAGGTTAGAGACAGGTGAGACAGGTTAGAGACAGGTGAGAGAGGTTAGAGACAGGTGAGAGAGGTTAGAGACAGGTTAGAGAGGTTAGAGACAGGTTAGAGACAGGTGAGAGAGGTTAGAGACAGGTTAGAGACAGGTGAGAGAGGTTAGAGACAGGTGAGAGAGGTTAGAGACAGGTTAGAGAGGTTAGAGACAGGTGAGAGAGGTTAGAGACAGGTTAGAGACAGGTGAGAGAGGTGAGAGACAGGTGAGAGAGGTTAGAGACAGGTTAGAGACAGGTGAGAGAGGTTAGAGACAGGTGAGAGAGGTTAGAGAGATTAGAGACAGGTGAGAGAGGTTAGAGACAGGTGAGACAGGTGAGAGAGGTTAGAGACAGGTGAGAGAGGTTAGAGACAGGTGAGAGACAGGTGAGAGAGGTTAGAGACAGGTGAGAGAGGTTAGAGACAGGTGAGAGAGGTTAGAGACAGGTGAGAGAGGTTAGAGACAGGTGAGAGAGATTAGAGACAGGTGAGACAGGTGAGAGAGGTTAGAGACAGGTGAGAGAGGTTAGAGACAGGTGAGAGAGGTTAGAGACAGGTTAGAGACAGGTGAGAGACAGGTGAGAGAGGTTAGAGACAGGTGAGAGAGGTTAGAGACAGGTGAGAGAGGTTAGAGACAGGTGAGAGAGGTTAGAGACAGGTGAGAGACAGGTGAGAGAGGTTAGAGACAGGTGAGAGAGGTTAGAGACAGGTGAGAGAGGTTAGAGACAGGTGAGAGACAGGTGAGACAGGTGAGAGACAGGTGAGAGACAGGTGAGAGACAGGTGAGAGACAGGTGAGAGACAGGTGAGAGAGGTGAGAGACAGGTTAGAGACAGGTGAGACAGGTGAGAGACAGGTGAGAGACAGGTGAGAGAGGTTAGAGACAGGTGAGAGAGGTTAGAGACAGGTGAGAGAGGTGAGAGACAGGTGAGACAGGTGAGAGACAGGTGAGACAGGTGAGAGACAGGTGAGAGACAGGTGAGACAGGTGAGAGACAGGTGAGACAGGTGAGAGAGGTGAGAGACAGGTGAGACAGGTGAGAGAGGTGAGAGACAGGTGAGACAGGTGAGAGACAGGTGAGAGACAGGTGAGAGACAGGTGAGAGACAGGTGAGAGAGGTTAGAGACAGGTGAGAGACAGGTGAGAGAGGTGAGAGACAGGTGAGAGAGGTTAGAGACAGGTGAGACAGGTTAGAGACAGGTGAGAGAGGTTAGAGACAGGTGAGAGAGGTTAGAGACAGGTGAGACAGGTGAGAGACAGGTGAGAGACAGGTGAGAGACAGGTGAGACAGGTGAGAGACAGGTGAGAGACAGGTGAGAGACAGGTGAGAGAGGTGAGACAGGTGAGAGACAGGTTTCCCCAGAATCTGGCTTTTCTTTTCAAATCATTTTGTGACTCACCGAAGAGACTTGACTTCTGCTTTCAGACGGAGTTAATTATGAAGCTCTGAGCTCACCCGATAATAATCCAAAGCAGAGGCGATCATGTCATATAACACATTATTTCATATTAATATTTACATGTGTATTTTTATATAGTCTTAAAGTTACAACCGGCCCTTAGAGTGCAGCCATGATGCTGATGTGCCCCCCCTGGTGACTGTAGAAACTACACTGCGCATGCTCAGAGTATTGTCCTATTTAATGTGTGTGGCAACAAAATAATGACCATCGGGGCATTGAGCTGCCACCCCCACCATACGTCATCTCACATCACTCAGAGCTGATTGGCTGTAAGTACGTGTGCCGCGAAAAGTGTGGTGTGTGAAGAGGAGAGAGAGAGCTGCAGTGACGCGTCCTAAAACCCGGAAGTGAGCTGCGCATGGCTTCCCTCCACAGAAAGCAACGAGATTTCTCCAGAGGGTTTAGAAAACAGCTCAAAATAAGATCTGTGGGAACGTAGCTGTTAGATAAATGGATTCATGACAGACTTTTGAAACTACAAGAAGAGAAGGAGGACTTTTACAAAAAGGTAATAGATGTTTGTCCAGAGGGACAGCATGGACTTCATCTCCACGTCAAGGTGAGACCCCCGTGTGACTGAGAGAGAACAATTCCATATCTAAATGATAAACTACATGTGTTGGGAATCCTTCTGTTGAGCTGTCTGTTTCAAAGTAATCAAAGCATCAGACTAAAGAGGCTTTTGAAAATAATATTATATTTTGATTTAGGTCAAAATATAATATTTGTAACCTGAAGAGTCAGAGCCTCAGCAGCACGAGCCTCTCTGCGGAAGCTTCTAGACATCTGAGTTCTTTGTGCCCCACCACTTTAGCACATATAGAAACGCCACTGATGATGATGATGATGATGATGATGATGATTGGCTGCGCTTTTCACAGCGCCACGGCTTCAAAGCATGTCATGTATTCCTCGCTATCGGGACGTTAAGAGCATTCCGTGGAATATAACAAGTGTTTCTGAAGGGAATGGCTGAGCCCACCTTTAATGGCATGTTTGGTTTATTGGAAACAGTGATCGATGCGGGAGGCGCCGGCAGAGAGGCGGCAGAGAGGCGGTAGAGAGGCGGCAGAGAGCGGTAGAGAGGCGGTAGAGAGCGGTAGAGAGGCGGTAGAGAGGCGGCAGAGAGCGGTAGAGAGGCGGTAGAGAGCGGTAGAGAGGCGGTAGAGAGCGGTAGAGAGCCGGGTCACCGCCGCTCCTCCGGAAGAGAAAGACAAGATTTCCGGTGATAGTCGGTGTTGTTTTTCGGGTCAAATCGCTACGGATAATATCTTTAAGACCCTCCGATGGATCGATCAGGTTTCTCCCGGAGGCCGGACAGCTTTGACGGGCTCGGGTACCGGGGAGAGGGGCTCGGGTACCGGGGCGACCCCCTGCTGGTCACAGAGCCTCCAGACATCCCGGGGAGCAGGAACCTGCACCTGGCCGGGGAGAGGAGCCCTCTGAGCGGGGAGAGGACCGGGGAGAGAGAGGAGAGGACCGGGGAGAAAGAGGAGAGGACCGCGGAGAGAGCCGGCTGGGAGGCTCCGCAGCCCGGCCAGGTGCCTGCAGGTGGGTCGCTGCTCACCTGGGGAGGAGGACCCTCTGAGAGAGGAACACCCGAGGGTCCTCCTCTGGGCTACAGATAAACAACTATAATATAAAACGAGGCTCGTGAATATATAAGATCAATATAAGATCCAGCAGAGATCCCTGTAAAGTACTGCAGGAGGTCAACACAGGGTGGAGAGAGTCAACATGTAAACAGAACGAGATAAACGAACACATGAGATGCTAACTACACAACAATTAAACTAAACTGATTTATTATTTATTAAAAGGAAATGAAATGAATCTGAATGTCGCGTTGAGCATGCCAACTGACAGCTAGCCTCGTTAGCTCCACAGGATGCTTCACATTGTGCTAATTAGCTGCATAGCTTTAATTAGCCTGCTGCATAGAGATCATATTCTGTCGTTAGCCTGCAAGCTAACAGTTAGCCTGATTCACAGTGGAAACATTTATTACGAATCTTTACTTTGTATGTTTAGCCTCTCATTAGCATGAAGCTTTTAGCATGTAGCTGTTTGAATGAAGCTTTTGGCATGTAGCTGTTTGCATGTAGCTGTTTGCATGTAGCTGTTAGCATGAAGCTTTTAGCATAGCTGTTAGCCTGTAGCTGTTAGCCGGTAGCTGTTAGCCGGTAGCTGTTTGCATGTAGCTGTTAGCATGAAGCTTTCTGTAGCTGTTTGCATGTAGCTGTTAGCGTGAAGCTTTTGGCATGTAGCTGTTAGCATGTAGCTGTTAGCGTGAAGCTTTCTGTAGCTGTTAGCCTGTAGCTGTTAGCGTGAAGCTTTTAGCATATAGCTGTTAGCCTGTAGCTGTTAGCATGAAGCTTTTAGCATGTAGCTGTTTGCATGTAGCTGTTAGCATGACGCTTTTAGCATGTAGCTGTTTGCATGTAGCTGTTAGCATGACGCTTTTAGCATGTAGCTTTTGGCATGTAGCTGTTAGCTTGTATGCATCGGTTTTATTATCTATTAATGCTGATGTTTTGTTGTTGTTGTTTATTAATGCTGATGTGTTGTTGTTGTTTATTAATGCTGATGTGTTGTTGTTGTTTATTAATGCTGATGTGTTGTTGTTGTTTATTAATGCTGATGTGTTGTTGTTCTTGCAGAGCAGCTCAGTCGATTCGCAGGATTTGGAATCGGACTCGTCAGGTTGGAAATAAATTCGTATTAATTGTGAAATAAAGTAGAGTTTGTTGACATTACAGTGGAGAGATGTAAATAAAGCGTTGTGTTCAGTCTGTTCACAGAGAACGTGCTCGCTCACCCCTGCATCGTCTTCAGGAGGCAGTGCCAGGTACCTCCGTCACTCTTTAAACACAATCTGAAGTTTCATGCCTTTGAATTTAATGTTGTCATAACATATTTAGTAGTTATTAATCCTGCTCTCTGATTGGCTGCTGCTCTCAGGTGAACTACCACGCCCGCTGTTACCATCTGAGCCCGTTCAGCGCCGTCGTCGTCATGTACTCCATCACTAAGGCCCAGGTGAGGACTCTTTAAAGTAGAGACGCTACATACTGATATACACCTGAACATCAGCAGGAAAGGACTCTTTAAAGTAGAGTCACTACATACTGATATACACCTGAACATCAGCAGGAAAGGACTCTTTAAAGTAGAGACACTACATACTGATATACACCTGAACATCAGCAGGAGAGGACTCTTTAAAGTAGAGACATTACATACTGATATACACCTGAACATCAGCAGGAGAGGACTCTTTAAAGTAGAGACACTACATACTGATATACACCTGAACATCAGCAGGAAAGGACTCTTTAAAGTAGAGACACTACATACTGATATACACCTGAACATCAGCAGGAAAGGACTCTTTAAAGTAGAGACACTACATACTGATATACACCTGAACATCATCAGGAGAGGACTCTTTAAAGTAGAGACACTACATACTGATATACACCTGAACATCAGCAGGAAAGGACTCTTTAAAGTAGAGACACTACATACTGATATACACCTGAACATCAGCAGGAAAGGACTCTTTAAAGTAGAGACACTACATACTGATATACACCTGAACATCAGCAGGAAAGGACTCTTTAAAGTAGAGACACTACATACTGATATACACCTGAACATCATCAGGAGAGGACTCTTTAAAGTAGAGACACTACATACTGATATACACCTGAACATCAGCAGGAGAGGACTCTTTAAAGTGGAGACACTACATACTGATATACACCTGAACATCATCAGGAGAGGACTCTTTAAAGTAGAGACACTACATACTGATATACACCTGAACATCAGCAGGAGAGGACTCTTTAAAGTAGAGACACTACATACTGATATACACCTGAACATCATCAGGAGAGGACTCTTTAAAGTGGAGACGCTACATGCTGATATACACCTGAACATCAGCAGAAGAGGACTCTTTAAAGTAGAGACACTACATACTGATATACACCTGAACATCAGTAGGAGAGAACTCTTTAAAGTAGAGACACTACAGACTGATATACACCTGAACATCAGCAGGAGAGGACTCTTTAAAGTAGAGTCACTACATACTGATATACACCTGAACATCAGCAGGAGAGGACTCTTTAAAGTAGAGACACTACATACTGATGTACACCTGAACATCAGCAGGAGAGGACTCTTTAAAGTAGAGACACTACATACTGATATACACCTGAACATCAGCAGGAGAGGACTCTTTAAAGTAGAGACACTACACACTGATATACACCTGAACATCAGCAGGAGAGGACTCTTTAAAGTAGAGACACTACATACTGATATACACCTGAACATCAGCAGGAGAGGACTCTTTAAAGTAGAGACGCTACATACTGATATACACCTGAACATCAGCAGGAGAGGACTCTTTAAAGCAGACATGTTGTGTACAGGGTCTGAAGGCTCTCTGGAAGGGGTTGGGCAGCACCTTCATCGTTCACGGCATCACACTCGGAGCGGAGGGCGTCATCAGCGAGCTCACGCCGTTACCACGGTAACCACAGCAGTGTTACTGCGGTTCTTTAAAGTTTAAAGTTTTTAAATATGAGGAGGTTATCCAAATAGTTGTATTACTGTAGTATTGTTCCTGAATGACTGGAGTATTGTTCCTGAATGACTGGAGTATTGTTCCTGAATGACTGGAGTATTGTTCCTGAATGACTGTAGTATTGTTCCTGAATGACTGTAGTATTGTTCCTGAATGACTGGAGTATTGTTCCTGAATGACTGGAGTATTGTTCCTGAATGACTGTAGTATTGTTCCTGAATGACTGGAGTATTGTTCCTGAATGACTGGAGTATTGTTCCTGAATGACTGTAGTATTGTTCCTGAATGACTGGAGTATTGTTCTGACTGTAGTATTGTTCCTGAATGACTGTAGTATTGTTCTGGCTGACTGTAGTATTGTTCCTGAATGACTGGAGTATTGTTCCTGAATGACTGGAGTATTGTTCCTGAATGACTGTAGTATTGTTCCTGAATGACTGGAGTATTGTTCCTGAATGACTGTAGTATTGTTCCTGAATGACTGGAGTATTGTTCCTGAATGACTGGAGTATTGTTCCTGAATGACTGGAGTATTGTTCCTGAATGACTGGAGTATTGTTCCTGAATGACTGGGGTATTGTTCCTGAATGACTGTAGTATTGTTCCTGAATGACTGGAGTATTGTTCCTGAATGACTGGAGTATTGTTCCTGTCTGACTGTAGTATTGTTCCTGTCTGACTGGAGTATTGTTCCTGAATGACTGGAGTATTGTTCCTGAATGACTGGAGTATTGTTCCTGAATGACTGTGGTATTGTTCCTGTCTGACTGGAGTATTGTTCCTGTCTGACTGGAGTATTGTTCCTGAATGACTGGAGTATTGTTCCTGAATGACTGGAGTATTGTTCCTGTCTGACTGGAGTATTGTTCCTGAATGACTGTAGTATTGTTCCTGAATGACTGGAGTATTGTTCCTGTCTGACTGGAGTATTGTTCCTGTCTGACTGGAGTATTGTTCCTGAATGACTGGAGTATTGTTCCTGAATGACTGGAGTATTGTTCCTGAATGACTGGAGTATTGTTCCTGTCTGACTGGAGTATTGTTCCTGTCTGACTGGAGTATTGTTCCTGAATGACTGGAGTATTGTTCCTGAATGACTGGAGTATTGTTCCTGAATGACTGGAGTATTGTTCCTGAATGACTGGAGTATTGTTCCTGAATGACTGGAGTATTGTTCCTGAATGACTGGAGTATTGTTCCTGAATGACTGGAGTATTGTTCCTGAATGACTGGAGTATTGTTCCTGAATGACTGGAGTATTGTTCTGGCTGTAGTAATGTGAGTGTTGTCTTCAGGGAGCTTCCTCACAGGTGGAGCCTCAAACAGCTGGCAGGACATCTGCTGCTGAAGGGGTCAGTTCTTCTTCTACTCTTTATTCAAACCTCTTGTGTCTCCTCCTGATGTCTTTGTGTCTCCTCCTGATGTGTCTCCTCCTGATGTGTCTCCTCCTGATGTCTTTGTGTCCTCCTGATGTGTCTCCTCCTGATGTCTTTGTGTCTCTTCCTGATGTCTTTGCGTCTCCTCCTGATGTGTCTCCTCTCTGCGTCTCCTCCTGATGTGTCTCCTCCTGATGTCTTTGCGTCTCCTCCTGATGTGTCTCCTCTCTGCGTCTCCTCCTGATGTGTCTCCTCCTGGTGTCTGTGTGTCTCCTCCTGGTGTCTGTGTGTCTCCTCCTGGTGTCTGTGTGTCTCCTCCTGGTGTCTGTGTGTGTCCTCCTGATGTTTCTCCTCCTGATGTCTGTGTGTCCTCCTGATGCGTCTCCTCCTGATGTCTGTGTGTCTCCTCCTGATGTCTTTGTGTCTCTTCCTGATGTCTCTGCGTCTCCTCCTGATGTGTCTCCTCTCTGCGTCTCCTCCTGATGTGTCTCCTCTCTGCGTCTCCTCCTGATGCGTCTCCTCTCTGTGTCTCAGGCTGACAGCGATGGTCGCTCTTCCTTTTTACTGCGCCAGCCTCATCGAGACCGTGCAGGTGAGACCTTTATTATTCATACATATTAAAAGTAATGCGTACTTCCTGTTCCTGTGTCACATGACTTCCTGTCCCCTCAGTGTGTAACGCCTCTTCCTGTCCCCTCAGACTGCGACAGTGTAACGCCTCTTCCTGTCCCCTCAGTGTGTAACGCCTCTCCCTGTCCCCTCAGTGTGAAACGTCTCTCCCTGTCCCCTCAGTGTGTAACGCCTCTTCCTGTCCCCTCAGTGTGTAACGTCTCTTCCTGTCCCCTCAGTGTGTAACGCCTCTTCCTGTCCCCTCGGTGTGTAACGCCTCTCCCTGTCCCCTCGGTGTGTAACGCCTCTCCCTGTCCCCTCGGTGTGTAACGCCTCTTCCTGTCCCCTCAGAGTGAGACAGTGTAACGCCTCTTCCTGTCCCCTCAGTGTGTAACGCCTCTTCCTGTCCCCTCGGTGTGTAACGCCTCTCCCTGTCCCCTCGGTGTGTAACGCCTCTCCCTGTCCCCTCGGTGTGTAACGCCTCTTCCTGTCCCCTCGGTGTGTAACGTCTCTTCCTGTCCCCTCAGTGTGTAACGCCTCTTCCTGTCCCCTCAGACTGCGACAGTGTAACGCCTCTTCCTGTCCCCTCAGTGTGTAACGCCTCTTCCTGTCCCCTCAGTGTGTAACGTCTCTTCCTGTCCCCTCGGTGTGTAACGCCTCTCCCTGTCCCCTCGGTGTGTAACGCCTCTCCCTGTCCCCTCGGTGTGTAACGCCTCTCCCTGTCCCCTCGGTGTGTAACGCCTCTCCCTGTCCCCTCGGTGTGTAACGCCTCTCCCTGTCCCCTCGGTGTGTAACGCCTCTCCCTGTCCCCTCGGTGTGTAACGCCTCTCCCTGTCCCCTCGGTGTGTAACGCCTCTCCCTGTCCCCTCGGTGTGTAACGCCTCTCCCTGTCCCCTCGGTGTGTAACGCCTCTCCCTGTCCCCTCGGTGTGTAACGTCTCTCCCTGTCCCCTCGGTGTGTAACGCCTCTCCCTGTCCCCTCGGTGTGTAACGCCTCTCCCTGTCCCCTCGGTGTGTAACGCCTCTCCCTGTCCCCTCGGTGTGTAACGCCTCTCCCTGTCCCCTCAGAGTGTAACGTCTCTCCCTGTCCCCTCGGTGTGTAACGCCTCTCCCTGTCCCCGCAGAGTGAGATAGTGAGAGACGAGGCGTCCTCAGGTCTCCTGGACTGTCTTCGTGAAGGAGTGACGCGTCTCTTCGGGGTGGGCGCGCCTCACTCTCTGCGCCTGCTGCCTCTGCGCTGGCTGCTGCTGCCGGCCGCGCTGCACGGCGTGCTGCGCTACGTCATCACGTCCTGCGTGCAGCGGGGGGCGCTGTGGCTGCAGCAGCGGGGGGGGCGGCAGCGGGGGGGGGCACAGAGACCCCCCCCGACCTGCTGGACTCGTACTTCCCCGAGCTGCTGGCGGGCTGCGCCGGCGCGCTGGTGGCCGACGTGCTGCTGTTCCCGCTGGAGACGGCCCTGCACCGCCTCAGGTGAGCAGCTGCAGGCCGAGCGGCCCGTCTTTAAAGAGTGTTTAAAGAGTGTTTAAAGAGTCCCCTTCTCTCAGCCTGCAGGGCACCAGGACCATCATCGACAGCACCGACGGCTCGGGGGGGAACGGGCCTCTGGTTCTGCCGGTGAACACTCAGTACGACGGCGTGTCCGACTGCCTTCTGGCCGTGCGGCGCCGCGAGGGTCCGGCCGGGTTCTACCGGGGCGTGGGGGCGCTGGCGGCGCAGTACGCCCTGCAGGGGGCGCTGCTGGGGGGGGCGAGGGCTCTGCTGAGGGTGCTGCTGCTGGAGGGGGGGCGGGGGGCTGCGTAGCCACGGAGACGCAGCCGGGGGGGCGTAGCCATGGAGACGCAGTGTAGTCGCCATGCAGACGCCGTCACCATGACAACAACACCTGAGAGAAGTGAGATCTGCTCTGTGTTAAATATGGACAGGAAGAGAGGTCATGTGATCCAACGGGTCAGAGGTCATGTGATCATCAAGGCTTTACTTTGAAACATCCAACGTGTTGATCGACAGGTTGTCGTCATGGTGACAGCTGTCAGAAAAGTGATCCTCGTGTCACTGAAGAGCAGTCTGCCCCGTTAGCCTAGCTTAGCACAAAGACTGGAGGCGGGGGGAAACTGTTAGCTAACAGGAGGTCAGCTCCCCGTGTGCGTGTCACTTCCTGTTGGAGCATGTCAGTCCGCTCACATAAGCAGTCCCCTCTGTACAAAGCTGTAAATGTATTAAAGGTAGATTCTATGGTTCCTATCAATAAAAGCAGACGCTGAGGTTTTTCACAATAAAAGTGATATTGCAAAAAAATTATTAAATGTTTATTTAAATCTCTGAAGCTGCACTTTGTTGTTGTTTGTTTGTTTGTTGTTGTTAAACTTTGCACTGAAGAGAAAAACACCTGTGATCTGTTTCATGTTCAATAAATACATTTAATAACATCAAGAGCGTCCATGTGATCAATAACTCCATCTCATCACTGAGCAGCTAGGGGGGAGGAGGGGGGAGAGAGGAGGGAGAGGGGGAGGGGGAGAGAGGAGGGAGGGGAGAGAGGAGGGAGGGGAGAGGAGGAAGGAGAGGGAGGGGAGAGGAGAGAGAGGAGGGAGGGGAGAGGAGAGAGAGGAGGGAGGGGAGAGGAGGAAGGAGAGGGAGAGGGAGGGGAGGGAGGGGAGAGGAGGAAGGAGAGGGAGAGGGAGGGGAGAGGAGGAAGGAGAGGGAGAGAGAGAGGGGGGAGGGGGAGGAAGGAGAGAGGGGGAGTCTGATTCAGGAGCACAGACGCACTCACAACTAAAGATCAATAATCAGGTTTCAGTTGGTCTTGTGGACGGGATGCTGTTGGGGACGCCATGCCCTGAAGACAGTCTGTCTCATGTCTCCAGATCGAGTGTCTCTGTCCCCTCAAAGTGCCATGCCCTGAAGACAGTCTGTCTCATGTCTCCAGATCGAGTGTCTCTGTCCCCTCAAAGTGCCATGCCCTGAAGACAGTCTGTCTCATGTCTCCAGATCGAGTGTCTCTGTCCCCTCAAAGCGCCATGCCCTGAAGACAGTCTGTCTCATGTCTCCAGATCGAGTGTCTCTGTCCCCTCAAAGTGCCATGCCCTGAAGACAGTCTGTCTCATGTCTCCAGATCGAGTGTCTCTGTCCCCTCAAAGTGCCATGCCCTGAAGACAGTCTGTCTCATGTCTCCAGATCGAGTGTCTCTGTCCCCTCAAAGCGCCATGCCCTGAAGACAGTCTGTCTCATGTCTCCAGATCGAGTGTCTCTGTCCCCTCAAAGTGCCATGCCCTGAAGACAGTCTGTCTCATGTCTCCAGATCGAGTGTCTCTGTCCCCTCAAAGTGCCATGCCCTGAAGACAGTCTGTCTCATGTCTCCAGATCGAGTGTCTCTGTCCCCTCAAAGCGCCATGCCCTGAAGACAGTCTGTCTCATGTCTCCAGATCGAGTGTCTCTGTCCCCTCAAAGTGCCATGCCCTGAAGACAGTCTGTCTCATGTCTCCAGATCGAGTGTCTCTGTCCCCTCAAAGTGCCATGCCCTGAAGACAGTCTGTCTCATGTCTCCAGATCGAGTGTCTCTGTCCCCTCAAAGTGCCATGCCCTGAAGACAGTCTGTCTCATGTCTCCAGATCGAGTGTCTCTGTCCCCTCAAAGCGCCATGCCCTGAAGACAGTCTGTCTCATGTCTCCAGATCGAGTGTCTCTGTCCCCTCAAAGTGCCATGCCCTGAAGACAGTCTGTCTCATGTCTCCAGATCGAGTGTCTCTGTCCCCTCAAAGTGCCATGCCCTGAAGACAGTCTGTCTCATGTCTCCAGATCGAGTGTCTCTGTCCCCTCAAAGCGCCATGCCCTGAAGACAGTCTGTCTCATGTCTCCAGATCGAGTGTCTCTGTCCCCTCAAAGTGCCATGCCCTGAAGACAGTCTGTCTCATGTCTCTGTCCCCTCAAAGTGCCATGCCCTGAAGACAGTCTGTCTCATGTCTCTGTCCCCTCAAAGTGCCATGCCCTGAAGACAGTCTGTCTCATGTCTCCAGATCGAGTGTCTCTGTCCCCTCAAAGTGCCATGCCCTGAAGACAGTCTGTCTCATGTCTCCAGATCGAGTGTCTCTGTCCCCTCAAAGCGCCATGCCCTGAAGACAGTCTGTCTCATGTCTCTGTCCCCTCAAAGTGCCATGCCCTGAAGACAGTCTGTCTCATGTCTCCAGATCGAGTGTCTCTGTCCCCTCAAAGCGCCATGCCCTGAAGACAGTCTGTCTCATGTCGGCCCAACCCCCTGGCTGCCGGCTGGGTGCACTCCCGAGGCATTGTCCTAGTCCTAAAATGACTTCCAACATCTGTCCAGGGACTAACTCTGGCGCACTGTCCCTGTGAAATACAAATAGATAAAGAATGAACCCTTTCAACACACATTGATTAATAAAGTGAATTAATATAGCTCTAAATATACCTGGAGAAGTATCTTATTATGTAGATCGATATAACAATAGATTATAATGCATTTTAATGCCTTCAGTCGGGTTAGATATGTGTGTTACATTTAATCTGGTCTTCTTCATTGGTTCCGCCTCTTCCGGCAGAGCGGAACCTTCGTGCTGCTGTTCCCCGTCGGACTGAGTTGCCGGCTGTGCTCCATGTGTTGTGCTCCGCAGCGTGTCTCCGGTGTGTTTACCGAACTTTCTCCGGTGCTTTCTCTCGAGCTTCTCTCTCCGGTGACCCCTGCGGTCCCAGCTCCTTCCCGCCATGCCGGGCGGCAGCTCTTTGTTCTCCGGGTTCCGGGTCCTCGCGCTCTACTCAAACCACGTCCCGCACGCGCTCCGGTTCCACAAGAAGCACCGCGAATTCTACCTGCTGACCGCGGCCGGGAAGTGCTTCCACACCTACAACGTGAGAGCACCGTGCTATTGCTTACTAGTGTTTACTAGTGCTCTCTATCCCGCTGCTTATGTCTCGTGCTATGGTCTCGTGTCAAGTCAACATTGAATCGATCAGAACTTTATTGGCATCAAACATCAGTCCCATAAACAGTTTATTAAATATGTAAATTAATTATATTTAAATCAAATGTCAAAATAAAATCAGATAAGCCGTCACAACATATGATATATGTTGCTTCCGGTTTAAGTCCCGCCCCTTCCGTTTCACCCTGATCTTATTTATATAAACGTTATTAGTCCTCTCCTAGTTAATGTCCTCTCCTCTCCTAGTTAATGTCCTCTCCTAGTGTCCTCTCCTAGTGTCCTCTCCTAGTGGATGTCTCTGTGTCCTCTCCTAGTGGATGTCTCTGTGTCCTCTCCTAGTGGATGTCTCTGTGTCCTCTCCTAGTGGATGTCTCTGTGTCCTCTCCTAGTGTCCTCTCCTAGTGGATGTCTCTGTGTCCTCTCCTAGTGGATGTGTCTGTGTCCTCTCCTAGTGGATGTCTCTGTGTCCTCTCCTAGTGGATGTCTCTGTGTCCTCTCCTAGTGTCCTCTCCTAGTGGATGTCTCTGTGTCCTCTCCTAGTGGATGTCTCTGTGTCCTCTCCTAGTGGATGTCTCTGTGTCCTCTCCTAGTGTCCTCTCCTAGTGGATGTCTCTGTGTCCTCTCCTAGTGGATGTCTCTGTGTCCTCTCCTAGTGTCCTCTCCTAGTGGATGTCTCTGTGTCCTCTCCTAGTGGATGTCTCTGTGTCCTCTCCTAGTGGATGTCTCTGTGTCCTCTCCTAGTGTCCTCTCCTAGTGGATGTCTCTGTGTCCTCTCCTAGTGTCCTCTCCTAGTGGATGTCTCTGTGTCCTCTCCTAGTGGATGTCTCTGTGTCCTCTCCTAGTGTCCTCTCCTAGTGGATGTCTCTGTGTCCTCTCCTAGTGTCCTCTCCTAGTGGATGTCTCTGTGTCCTCTCCTAGTGTCCTCTCTAACTGATGTGTCTCTCTCCAGGTGAACAAGCTGGGCATCGTCTCCGTCAGTGAGTTTATCTTCGTGCTATTTACCTTTGAACATCTCTGAGGGTGCTGCTCTCTGATTGGCTGCTGCAAACAATGTACCGAGAGTGCTGCTCTCTGATTGGCTGCTGTGTGTCCTGTGCTTGTTGCCTAGGTAACAGTCTGAGCGATGACATCAATGTGTTGGCGGCAGACAGGATGCTGGTGTTCGTCGCCGCCGGGCGCCTCGTCAGCGCCTTCGCCCGAAACAAGGAGGTCGAAACTTTATTAACACGCACAACTTTATTAACACGTCTCCAGATACAACTTTATTAACACATCTCCACGTACAACTTTATTAACACGTCTCCACGTACAACTTTATTAACACGTCTCCAGATACAACTTTATTAACACGTCTCCACGTACAACTTTATTAACACGTCTCCAGATACAACTTTATTAACACGTCTCCACGTACAACTTTATTAACACGTCTCCAGATACAACTTTATTAACACGTCTCCACGTACAACTTTATTAACACGTCTCCACGTACAACTTTATTAACACATACAACTTTATTAACACGTCTCCAGATACAACTTTATTAACACGTACAACTTTATTAACACATCTCCACGTACAACTTTATTAACACGTCTCCAGATACAACTTTATTAACACGTCTCCACGTACAACTTTATTAACACGTCTTCAGATACAACTTTATTAACACATACAACTTTATTAACACGTCTCCAGATACAACTTTATTAACACGTCTCCACGTACAACTTTATTAACACATACAACTTTATTAACACGTCTCCAGATACAACTTTATTAACACATACAACTTTATTAACACATCTCCACGTACAACTTTATTAACACGTCTTCAGATACAACTTTATTAACACATACAACTTTATTAACACGTCTCCAGATACAACTTTATTAACACGTCTCCACGTACAACTTTATTAACACGTCTCCACATACAACTTTATTAACACATACAACTTTATTAACACATCTCCACGTACAACTTTATTAACACGTCTTCAGATACAACTTTATTAACACATACAACTTTATTAACACGTCTCCAGATACAACTTTATTAACACGTCTCCACGTACAACTTTATTAACACATACAACTTTATTAACTCATCTCCAGATACAACTTTATTAACACGTCTCCACATACAACTTTATTAACACGTCTCCACGTACAACTTTATTAACACGTCTCCACGTACAACTTTATTAACACGTCTTCAGATACAACTTTATTAACACATACAACTTTATTAACACGTCTCCAGATACAACTTTATTAACACGTCTCCAGATACAACTTTATTAACACGTCTCCAGATACAACTTTATTAACACGTACAACTTTATTAACACGTCTCCAGATACAACTTTATTAACACGTCTCCAGATACAACTTTATTAACACGTACAACTTTATTAACACGTCTCCAGATACAACTTTATTAACACATACAACTTTATTAACACGTACAACTTTATTAACACGTCTCCAGATACAACTTTATTAACACGTCTCCAGATACAACTTTATTAACACATACAACTTTATTAACACGTCTCCAGATACAACTTTATTAACACGTACAACTTTATTAACACATACAACTTTATTAACACATCTCCACGTACAACTTTATTAACACGTCTCCACGTACAACTTTATTAACACGTCTCCAGATACAACTTTATTAACAACATACAACTTTATTAACACATCTCCACGTACAACTTTATTAACACGTCTCCAGATACAACTTTATTAACAACATACAACTTTATTAACACGTCTTCAGATACAACTTTATTAACACAGCCTCTGGTTTTGACCCTCGCTGCTCCCCCTCCAGGTGGTCATGTGTTACCATGGACACGAACAGGAAGTGCGCCTGCTGCTTCCTCTCGGAGATCAGCTGGTCTCTGCCGACGCCGGGGGTGATGTCATCGTGTGGGATGTCCAGGGGGGGGGTGAGTCATGTGACCCGTTACCCATCATGCATCCGGTTCCCATGATGCATCGTGTTACCTGTTACCCATGATGCCTTGCTCTCCTCAGATATCTACCTGCGGCTGCACTTTGACTCCGCCTCCTTCTCCGTGTCGGCCATGATGCACCCGAGCACCTACCTGAACAAGGTGCTGCTGGGGAGCTCCCAGGGTGCATTGCAGCTGTGGAACATCAAGACCAGGTTAGCACGTTAGCATCAGCTGATCAGATTCACTCTTCAGTTCATAACGATGATGCGTTCAGGGTCTGCAGTAACGATGATGCGTTCAGGGTCTGCAGTAACGATGATGCGTTCAGGGTCTGCAGTAACGATGGTGCGTTCAGGGTCTGCAGTAACGATGGTGCGTTCAGGGTCTGCAGTAACGATGGTGCGTTCAGGGTCTGACTGGATGTTTGTTCTTCAGTAACGATGATGCGTTCAGGGTCCGACTGGATGTTTGTTCTTCAGTAACGATGATGTGTTCAGGGTCCGACTGGATGTTTGTTCTTCAGTAACGATGATGCGTTCAGGGTCCGACTGGATGTTTGTTCTTCAGTAACGATGATGCGTTCAGGGTCCGACTGGATGTTTGTTCTTCGGTAACGATGATGCGTTCAGGGTCTGACTGGATGTTTGTTCTTCAGTAACGATGATGTGTTCAGGGTCCGACTGGATGTTTGTTCTTCAGTAACGATGATGTGTTCAGGGTCCGACTGGATGTTTGTTCTTCAGTAACGATGATGCGTTCAGGGTCCGACTGGATGTTTGTTCTTCGGTAACGATGATGTGTTCAGGGTCCGACTGGATGTTTGTTCTTCGGTAACGATGATGCGTTCAGGGTCCGACTGGATGTTTGTTCTTCAGTAACGATGATGCGTTCAGGGTCCGACTGGATGTTTGTTCTTCAGTAACGATGATGCGTTCAGGGTCCGACTGGATGTTTGTTCTTCAGTAACGATGATGCGTTCAGGGTCCGACTGGATGTCTGTTCTTCAGTAACGATGATGCGTTCAGGGTCCGACTGGATGTCTGTTCTTCAGTAACGATGATGCGTTCAGGGTCCGACTGGATGTTTGTGTCTTCAGTAACGATGATGCGTTCAGGGTCCGACTGGATGTTTGTTCTTCAGTAACGATGATGCGTTCAGGGTCCGACTGGATGTTTGTTCTTCAGTAACGATGATGCGTTCAGGGTCCGACTGGATGTTTGTTCTTCAGTAACGATGATGCGTTCAGGGTCCGACTGGATGTTTGTTCTTCAGTAACGATGATGCGTTCAGGGTCCGACTGGATGTCTGTTCTTCAGTAACGATGATGCGTTCAGGGTCTGACTGGATGTTTGTGTCTTCAGTAACGATGATGCGTTCAGGGTCCGACTGGATGTTTGTTCTTCAGTAACGATGATGCGTTCAGGGTCCGACTGGATGTTTGTGTCTTCAGTAACGATGATGCGTTCAGGGTCCGACTGGATGTTTGTTCTTCAGTAACGATGATGCGTTCAGGGTCCGACTGGATGTTTGTTCTTCAGTAACGATGATGCGTTCAGGGTCCGACTGGATGTTTGTTCTTCAGTAACGATGATGCGTTCAGGGTCCGACTGGATGTTTGTTCTTCAGTAACGATGATGCGTTCAGGGTCCGACTGGATGTTTGTTCTTCAGTAACGATGATGCGTTCAGGGTCCGACTGGATGTTTGTTCTTCAGTAACGATGATGCGTTCAGGGTCCGACTGTTTGTTTGTTCTTCAGTAACGATGATGCGTTCAGGGTCCGACTGGATGTTTGTTCTTCAGTAACGATGATGCGTTCAGGGTCCGACTGGATGTTTGTTCTTCAGTAACGATGATGCGTTCAGGGTCCGACTGGATGTTTGTTCTTCAGTAACGATGATGCGTTCAGGGTCCGACTGGATGTTTGTTCTTCAGTAACGATGATGCGTTCAGGGTCTGACTGTTTGTTTGTTCTTCAGTAACGATGATGCGTTCAGGGTCCGACTGGATGTTTGTTCTTCAGTAACGATGATGCGTTCAGGGTCCGACTGGATGTTTGTTCTTCAGTAACGATGATGCGTTCAGGGTCCGACTGGATGTTTGTTCTTCAGTAACGATGATGCGTTCAGGGTCCGACTGGATGTTTGTTCTTCAGTAACGATGATGCGTTCAGGGTCCGACTGGATGTTTGTTCTTCAGTAACGATGATGCGTTCAGGGTCCGACTGGATGTTTGTTCTTCAGTAGCGATGATGCGTTCAGGGTCCGACTGGATGTTTGTTCTTCAGTAACGATGATGCGTTCAGGGTCCGACTGGATGTTTGTTCTTCAGTAACGATGATGCGTTCAGGGTCCGACTGGATGTTTGTTCTTCAGTAACGATGATGCGTTCAGGGTCTGACTGGATGTTTGTTCTTCAGTAACGATGATGCGTTCAGGGTCCGACTGGATGTTTGTTCTTCAGTAACGATGATGCGTTCAGGGTCCGACTGGATGTTTGTTCTTCAGTAACGATGATGCGTTCAGGGTCCGACTGGATGTTTGTTCTTCAGTAGCGATGATGCGTTCAGGGTCTGACTGGATGTTTGTTCTTCAGTAACGATGATGCGTTCAGGGTCCGACTGGATGTTTGTTCTTCAGTAGCGATGATGCGTTCAGGGTCCGACTGGATGTTTGTTCTTCAGTAGCGATGATGCGTTCAGGGTCCGACTGGATGTTTGTTCTTCAGTAGCGATGATGCGTTCAGGGTCCGACTGGATGTTTGTTCTTCAGTAACGATGATGCGTTCAGGGTCTGACTGGATGTTTGTTCTTCAGTAACGATGATGCGTTCAGGGTCCGACTGGATGTTTGTGTCTTCAGTAACGATGATGCGTTCAGGGTCCGACTGTTTGTCTGTTCTTCAGTAGCGATGATGCGTTCAGGGTCTGACTGTTTGTCTGTTCTTCAGTAGCGATGATGCGTTCAGGGTCTGACTGTTTGTCTGTTCTTCAGTAACGATGATGCGTTCAGGGTCTGCAGTAACGATGGTGCGTTCAGGGTCTGCAGTAACGATGGTGCGTTCAGGGTCTGCAGTAACGATGGTGCGTTCAGGGTCTGACTGGATGTTTGTTCTTCAGTAACGATGATGCGTTCAGGGTCCGACTGTTTGTTTGTTCTTCAGTAACGATGATGCGTTCAGGGTCTGACTGGATGTTTGTTCTTCAGTAACGATGATGTGTTCAGGGTCCGACTGGATGTTTGTTCTTCAGTAACGATGATGTGTTCAGGGTCCGACTGGATGTTTGTTCTTCAGTAACGATGATGCGTTCAGGGTCCGACTGGATGTTTGTTCTTCAGTAACGATGATGCGTTCAGGGTCCGACTGGATGTTTGTTCTTCAGTAACGATGATGTGTTCAGGGTCCGACTGGATGTTTGTTCTTCGGTAACGATGATGCGTTCAGGGTCCGACTGGATGTTTGTTCTTCGGTAACGATGATGCGTTCAGGGTCCGACTGGATGTTTGTTCTTCGGTAACGATGATGCGTTCAGGGTCCGACTGGATGTTTGTTCTTCAGTAACGATGATGCGTTCAGGGTCCGACTGGATGTCTGTTCTTCAGTAACGATGATGCGTTCAGGGTCTGACTGGATGTTTGTGTCTTCAGTAACGATGATGCGTTCAGGGTCCGACTGGATGTTTGTTCTTCAGTAACGATGATGCGTTCAGGGTCCGACTGGATGTTTGTTCTTCAGTAACGATGATGCGTTCAGGGTCCGACTGGATGTTTGTTCTTCAGTAACGATGATGCGTTCAGGGTCCGACTGGATGTTTGTTCTTCAGTAACGATGATGCGTTCAGGGTCCGACTGGATGTCTGTTCTTCAGTAACGATGATGCGTTCAGGGTCTGACTGGATGTTTGTGTCTTCAGTAACGATGATGCGTTCAGGGTCCGACTGGATGTTTGTTCTTCAGTAACGATGATGCGTTCAGGGTCCGACTGGATGTTTGTGTCTTCAGTAACGATGATGCGTTCAGGGTCCGACTGGATGTTTGTTCTTCAGTAACGATGATGCGTTCAGGGTCCGACTGGATGTTTGTTCTTCAGTAACGATGATGCGTTCAGGGTCCGACTGGATGTTTGTTCTTCAGTAACGATGATGCGTTCAGGGTCCGACTGGATGTTTGTTCTTCAGTAACGATGATGCGTTCAGGGTCCGACTGGATGTTTGTTCTTCAGTAACGATGATGCGTTCAGGGTCCGACTGGATGTTTGTTCTTCAGTAACGATGATGCGTTCAGGGTCCGACTGGATGTTTGTTCTTCAGTAACGATGATGCGTTCAGGGTCCGACTGTTTGTTTGTTCTTCAGTAACGATGATGCGTTCAGGGTCCGACTGGATGTTTGTTCTTCAGTAACGATGATGCGTTCAGGGTCCGACTGGATGTTTGTTCTTCAGTAACGATGATGCGTTCAGGGTCCGACTGGATGTTTGTTCTTCAGTAACGATGATGCGTTCAGGGTCTGACTGTTTGTCTGTTCTTCAGTAGCGATGATGCGTTCAGGGTCTGACTGTTTGTCTGTTCTTCAGTAAGCTGCTGTTCACGTTCCCCGGCTGGGCGGCAGGCGTCACCGTGCTGCAGCAGGTACGATTAAAGCTTAGATGCTGTTTTTTATAAAAAATGCTTTTATTTTGAAAATCAGTGATTTTAATGAATGAGATTTTATTTCCCAGAGTCCCGCGGTGGACGTGGTGGGCGTTGGCACGGCGACGGGCCGCATCATCATTCACAACATCCGATTGGACGAGACGCTGATGAGCTTCACGCAGGACTGGGGACCAATCAGCTCGCTGGCTTTCAGGACAGGTGACGTGTTGCAACTTCTCTAAGATCTAAGTGCTCCAGCTCCTGAAGCATCCTCTGTGCTCCAGCTCCTGAAGCATCCTCTGTGCTCCAGCTCCTGAAGCATCCTCTGTGCTCCAGCTCCTGAAGCATCCTCTGTGCTCCAGCTCCTGAAGCATCCTCTGTGCTCCAGCTCCTGAAGCATCCTCTGTGCTCCAGCTCCTGAAGCATCCTCTGTGCTCCAGCTCCTGAAGCATCCTCTGTGCTCCAGCCTGAAGCATCCTCTGTGCTCCAGCTCCTGAAGCATCCTCTGTGCTCCAGCCTGAAGCATCCTCTGTGCTCCAGCTCCTGAAGCATCCTCTGTGCTCCAGCTCCTGAAGCATCCTCTGTGCTCCAGCTCCTGAAGCATCCTCTGTGCTCCAGACTGAAGCATCCTCTGTGCTCCAGCCTGAAGCATCCTCTGTGCTCCAGCCTGAAGCATCCTCTGTGCTCCAGCTCCTGAAGCATCCTCTGTGCTCCAGCTCCTGAAGCATCCTCTGTGCTCCAGCTCCTGAAGCATCCTCTGTGCTCCAGCTCCTGAAGCATCCTCTGTGCTCCAGCCTGAAGCATCCTCTGTGCTCCAGCTCCTGAAGCATCCTCTGTGCTCCAGCCTGAAGCATCCTCTGTGCTCCAGCTCCTGAAGCATCCTCTGTGCTCCAGCTCCTGAAGCATCCTCTGTGCTCCAGCTCCTGAAGCATCCTCTGTGCTCCAGACTGAAGCATCCTCTGTGCTCCAGCCTGAAGCATCCTCTGTGCTCCAGCCTGAAGCATCCTCTGTGCTCCAGCTCCTGAAGCATCCTCTGTGCTCCAGCTCCTGAAGCATCCTCTGTGCTCCAGCCTGAAGCATCCTCTGTGCTCCAGCTCCTGAAGCATCCTCTGTGCTCCAGACTGAAGCATCCTCTGTGCTCCAGCTCCTGAAGCATCCTCTGTGCTCCAGACTGAAGCATCCTCTGTGCTCCAGCCTGAAGCATCCTCTGTGCTCCAGACAGCCTGAAGCATCCTCTGTGCTCCAGCCTGAAGCATCCTCTGTGCTCCAGTCTGAAGCATCCTCTGTGCTCCAGCTCCTGAAGCATCCTCTGTGCTCCAGCTCCTGAAGCATCCTCTGTGCTCCAGCCTGAAGCATCCTCTGTGCTCCAGCTCCTGAAGCATCCTCTGTGCTCCAGACTGAAGCATCCTCTGTGCTCCAGTCAGCCTGAAGCATCCTCTGTGCTCCAGCTCCTGAAGCATCCTCTGTGCTCCAGCTCCTGAAGCATCCTCTGTGCTCCAGCTCCTGAAGCATCCTCTGTGCTCCAGCTCCTGAAGCATCCTCTGTGCTCCAGTCTGAAGCATCCTCTGTGCTCCAGCCTGAAGCATCCTCTGTGCTCTGGACTGAAGCATCCTCTGCGCTCCAGCCTGAAGCATCCTCTGTGCTCCAGCCTGAAGCATCCTCTGTGCTCCAGTCAGCCTGAAGCATCCTCTGTGCTCCAGACAGTCTGAAGCATCCTCTGTGCTCCAGCCTGAAGCATCCTCTGTGCTCCAGCCTGAAGCATCCTCTGTGCTCCAGTCAGCCTGAAGCATCCTCTGTGCTCCAGACAGTCTGAAGCATCCTCTGTGCTCCAGCCTGAAGCATCCTCTGTGCTCCAGCCTGAAGCATCCTCTGTGCTCCAGCCTGAAGCATCCTCTGTGCTCCAGCCTGAAGCATCCTCTGTGCTCCAGTCAGCCTGAAGCATCCTCTGTGCTCCAGTCAGCCTGAAGCATCCTCTGTGCTCCAGTCAGCCTGAAGCATCCTCTGTGCTCCAGTCAGCCTGAAGCATCCTCTGTGCTCCAGACAGTCTGAAGCATCCTCTGTGCTCCAGTCAGCCTGAAGCATCCTCTGTGCTCCAGTCAGCCTGAAGCATCCTCTGTGCTCCAGACAGTCTGAAGCATCCTATGTGCTCCAGTCAGCCTGAAGCATCCTCTGTGCTCCAGTCAGCCTGAAGCATCCTCTGTGCTCCAGACAGTCTGAAGCATCCTATGTGCTCCAGCCTGAAGCATCCTCTGTGCTCCAGACAGTCTTAAGCATCCTCTGTGCTCCAGTCAGCCTGAAGCATCCTCTGTGCTCCAGTCAGCCTGAAGCATCCTCTGTGCTCCAGACAGTCTGAAGCATCCTATGTGCTCCAGCCTGAAGCATCCTCTGTGCTCCAGACAGTCTGAAGCATCCTCTGTGCTCCAGTCAGCCTGAAGCATCCTCTGTGCTCCAGTCAGCCTGAAGCATCCTCTGTGCTCCAGTCAGCCTGAAGCATCCTCTGTGCTCCAGACAGTCTGAAGCATCCTCTGTGCTCCAGACAGTCTGAAGCATCCTATGTGCTCCAGCTCCTGAAGCATCCTCTGTGCTCCAGCTCCTGAAGCATCCTCTGTGCTCCAGCCTGAAGCATCCTCTGTGCTCCAGCCTGAAGCATCCTCTGTGCTCCAGCCTGAAGCATCCTCTGTGCTCCAGCCTGAAGCATCCTCTGTGCTCCAGTCTTCAGAAGTTAAAGTGTTATCCTATCGTAGTGATTAGGGGTCGACCGATTATCGTTATCGGCCTTTTCATTTTGGGAAACGGGATTTGATTGGCTGGCGCTGGCTACTCCGGCGTCTCCGGCGTCAGAAGTTGAACATTGTTCAACTTCTGACGCCGGAGACGGACCGCTCTGCTACCCACAATTCAGTTCGGCGAAAAAGCGCGGCTACGTGACGTCACCCCGTCGAAAGTGAACGGGCAGATTGGAGCTGTCGACGCTGTCGTGTGGACGGGCCGTTAGTGTGGTGCGGGGGGGGGGCTGCGAGTGGAGCCTCGCAGGTCTTCAGGTTGATGTGTGAAGCTCGTTAGCTAGCCAACATGTATCTAGCTAATGTTTAGCAACATATTAAAAGTGAGGCTCCTGGACTAACGTCACTGTGAGAGCCTCACTTTTAATAGTTTGCAAAACATCAGCACGAGTTGCAGTTCGCAGCTTATTGGGATGTCATGCTGACGGACAGATATAATAAAGTAAGCATTATTGTTAGTTCAGCACGTCACCCTGCAGCCCACTGCGTCTCTCTCTAACTCACTGCAGACGGCTGCTCTGAAGAAAGGGCTCGGGGAGGAAACCGGTTGGAAGAGGTTTAAAAGTTCATTAAACATAATATATGCTTAAATGCATTTCAAAGAAGTCGAGTTGAGTTTGTTATTCTACATTTTGACACCAAGATTTTCTGATTTTACTGCAGATCGGTTCCAAATATCGAATATCGGTCTCCTTGGTTACTAATAATCGGTATCGGCCTTGAAAAAGCCACATCGGTCGATCCCGAGTGGTGATGGTACAGGTGACCCCCCCCCGGACTGGAACCTTGTTGTTGTTTATTGTTGATTGTTGTCTGCAGACGGCCCCCCCCATCCTGGCGTCCGGCAGTCCGCAGGGCCATATTGCATTCTGGGACCTGGAGCGCCGTCACCTGGTGACTCAGCAGAGACACGCCCACAACACCGCCATCGCCGCGGCAACCTTCCTGCACGGAGAGCCGCTGCTCATCACCAACGGGGCCGACAACGCCATCAAGGTGACGACAACAACAACAACAACAATGTCTTTATCACATGACGACGGTTAGCGGCAGTTATCAGAGCCAGGTTCATCTCCAGGTCGACCGACTCGTACGAGGAGTTCGGCCTGGAATAAAACATGAAACAGGCGGTTGCTAATCTGAAGGTCGTCAGTGTGAAGGTTAACTCCATAGTTTCTTCAGGTGTGGATATTCGACCAGGAAGGGGGCGGAGCCCGGTTGCTACGCTGTCGTCAGGGACACAGTGCCCCGCCCACCACCATCCGTCACCACGGAAACGACGGCAAGAACATCCTCAGTGCCGGTAACAACATTTATCACCAACTGATGCTCCATGTTTGACTCGTCGTCGTCTACTTTCTTTAACCTTATTTGATTTGATCAAATGAAATGTTATTTGTTGTTGTTTATATTATTTACACCTTGTTCACACTGAGCTCTGCTTCCCTGAAACTCTGTTTATTTGTAAATCACATTTTGATAAGGAAGCTGTTCTGAGTGAAAGATATAGTATGTGTATATGAAGTGGTGTCTGCTGCCCCCTGCAGGCCAGGACGGCACGCTGCAGTCCTTCTCCACGGTGCACGAGCGCTTCAACAAGAGCCTGGGTCACGGTCAGTCCTGCAGCCAATCACGTGACACCACGTCCTGATCACATTGGTCCACTGTTTGATTTGGTATCCATGGTAACAACCGTCTGTGTGTGCGTGTGTTCAGGCTCCATCAACAAGAAGAAGGAGAAGAAGAAGAAGAAGGGTCTGACGTTCGAGCACCTGCGTCTCCCCGCCATCACTGCGCTGTCCTCTGGTGGGTGATGATTAGCATTAGCTTCATTAGCATATTCAAACACTTCAGGAACTGCCAGGGATGAAGCATTAATCTCATAATCGTTAGCTTTACAAAGCGCTTGTTAGCGTTAGCTTTACAAAGCGCCTGTTAGCGTTAGCTTTACAAAGCGCCCGTTAGCGTTAGCTTTACAAAGCGCCCGTTAGCGCTAGCTTTACAAAGCGCCCGTTAGCGTTAGCTTTACAAAGCGCCCGTTAGCGCTAGCTTTACAAAGCGCCCGTTAGCGCTAGCTTTACAAAGCGCCCGTTAGCGCTAGCTTTACAAAGCGCCCGTTAGCGCTAGCTTTACAAAGCGCCCGTTAGCGCTAGCTTTACAAAGCGCCTGTTAGCGTTAGCTTTACAAAGCGCCCGTTAGCGCTAGCTTTACAAAGCGCCTGTTAGCGTTAGCTTTACAAAGCGCCCGTTAGCGCTAGCTTTACAAAGCGCCTGTTAGCGTTAGCTTTACAAAGCGCCCGTTAGCGCTAGCTTTACAAAGCGCCTGTTAGCGTTAGCTTTACAAAGCGCCCGTTAGCGCTAGCTTTACAAAGCGCCCGTTAGCGCTAGCTTTACAAAGCGCCTGTTAGCGTTAGCTTTACAAAGCGCCCGTTAGCGCTAGCTTTACAAAGCGCCCGTTAGCGCTAGCTTTACAAAGCGCCCGTTAGCGTTAGCTTTACAAAGCGCCTGTTAGCGTTAGCTTTACATAGATTCATCCTGTTAGCATTAGCTTCACAAAGCGCCTGTTAGCGTTAGCTGTACATAGATTCATCCTATTAGCGTTAGCTTTACAAAGCGCCCGTTAGCGCTAGCTTTACAAAGCGCCCGTTAGCGCTAGCTTTACAAAGCGCCCGTTAGCGCTAGCTTTACAAAGCGCCCGTTAGCGCTAGCTTTACAAAGCGCCCGTTAGCGCTAGCTTTACAAAGCGCCCGTTAGCGCTAGCTTTACAAAGCGCCTGTTAGCGTTAGCTTTACAAAGCGCCCGTTAGCGTTAGCGGTACATAGATTCATCCTGTTAGCGTTAGCTGTACATAGATTCATCCTGTTAGCATTAGCTTCACAAAGCGCCTGTTAGCGTTAGCTGTACAAAGCGCCTGTTAGCGTTAGCGGTACATAGATTCATCCTGTTAGCGTTAGCTGTACAAAGCGCCTGTTAGCGTTAGCTGTACATAGATTCATCCTGTTAGCATTAGCTTTACATAGATTCATCCTGTTAGCATTAGCTCTACAAAGCACCTGTTAGCGTTAGCTGTACATAGTGCCTGTTAGCATTACATAGATTAATCCTGCTAGCATTAGCTTTACATAAATTGATCCTATGGGTTAGCTGTACCCACAGGATGTACATAAATTAATCCTATTAGCATTAGCTTCACAAAGTGCCTGTTAGCGTTAGCTGTACAAAGCGCCTGTTAGCGTTAGCGGTACATAGATTCATCCTGTTAGCGTTAGCTGTACATAGTGCCTCATAGTGATTAGTAAATGCCCTGACTGACTGTGTGCAAGGCGGCGATGGATCAGGCTAGGCTAACGTGTAGCTTTATGAACCCTCTGATGATTGACAGTTGCTGCTCGTCAGTCGGACTGGGACGGCATCGTGGCGTGTCACCGCGGTCGCCTAGCAACCACCACCTGGAACTACCAGCGGTGCACCATGGGAGATCATCACCTGCAGCCGCCGAAAGAACACCGCACCGGCATCGCCACGGTAACATCAGATCACATCAGAAGGACTTTATTGATCCCAATGTGTGAAATGTTGGCGTTGCAGCAGCATAAAGAAACAAGGCATTGAACATTAGAGACATTAAAATAAATAAACGATTCAAAATGTAAACGTCTCAAATAGAAATGAAATAGCGTTAAAAAAGTAGAAAATAGACATGTTGAGAGAGAGAGACAGATTGATTGATAAAAGGCTAAATGTCGGAGACGTGAGGCTGAGTTAAATCAATATTAAGCTATTTATAACTAAAGTGAACTAACTGTAAACAGAAGTGATGGCTCTGAGCTGGTGCTGCGTTCAGGTGCGCTGATACCTGCAGTTCATTAGAGCTGCGTGAGGGGAGCTGCAGTGATGACCAATTAGGACACCTTTGATTCTCCATGAAGACGACTTTATAAATCTGAGCAGCTCCTCCCCCTCTCTCTGAAACGCCTGTTTACACCACAGCGACTAAGCTCCTCCCCCTGCTCTCTCTCAGCGTCATGTGACTTCCTGTTTCTGCTCCCCAGGCTGTCGACATCACTTCCTGTGGTAACTTTGCTGTGATTGGCTCGTCGAGCGGGCGCGTCGATGTTTACAACCTTCAGTCCGGCCTTCACCGCGGGGGGCTGGGGGCGGAGAGAGGTACGCTGCTCTGTGATTTGTCTGTTCAGCTGCTCTGTGATTGGTCCCTTCACCTGCTCTGTGATTGGTCCCTTCACCTGCTCTGTAATTGGTCCCTTCACCTGCTCTGTAATTGGTCCGTTCTGTCTGTCCCTCACTTTCCCCGCCCTCTCTCTCTCTCCCTCAGCTCACAGTGGGGCGGTGCGAGGCGTCGCCACGGAGACCCTGAATCAGATGACCTTTACAGCAGGCTCTGATTGGCTCCTCAAGTTCTGGCGCTTCAAGACCAGGAAGCAGGAAGGGGAGCTAAAGCTACCTGCTGCGCCAGCTAGCATGATGCTACACAGAGACAGGTAGCTAAGGGTTAGCTTGATGCTACACAGAGACTGTTAGCTAACAGTTAGCATGATGCTATACAGAGACGGTTAGCTAACAGCTAGCATGATGCTACACAGAGACAGGTAGCTAAGGGTTAGCATGATGCTACACAGAGACAGGTAGCTAACAGCTAGCATGATGCTACACAGAGACGGTTAGCTAACAGTTAGCATGATGCTACACAGAGACAGGTAGCTAACAGCTAGCATGATGCTACACAGAGACGGTTAGCTAACAGTTAGCATGATGATACACAGAGACGGTTAGCTAACAGTTAGCATGATGCTACACAGAGACAGGTAGCTAACAGCTAACATGATGCTACACAGAGACGGTTAGCTAACAGTTAGCATGATGATACACAGAGACAGGTAGCTAAGGGTTAGCATGTGTCACCTGACCAGCTTCTTCCTTGTGTTGTTTATGTTTATATTCCTTATTAGCATGCTAACAGTGTTGTTTCTTCACGTTAGCGGGATGTTAGCATTAGCGCTGGACGACTTCACGCTGCTGGTTGTTGACATAGAAACCAGACGGATCGTCAGGAAGTTCGCCGGTCACCAAGGCAACATCAACGACATGGTGGGTACAGGAAAGCCAACACGCTAACATCCTGATGCTCAATAACAGCTAACATGCTAACTCTGTTTCTCTCTGCAGACCTTCAGCCCTGATGGCCGCTGGCTGGTTACTGTGGCGATGGACTGCACCATCCGGACCTGGGACCTCCCCTCCGGAAGGTGAGAGTGGAACGGTCCGCTCGATTTAACTTTATTGTTCAACGACACGTTGACAGCAACCTTTATCTCTTCTTCTTCAGCCTCGTCGACTGTTTCCTGGTTGCCATGGCGCCCACCAGCGTGTCGCTGTCGCCGACGGGAGACTTCCTGGTTACGACACACGTAGACAGTCTGGGCGTTTACCTCTGGTCAGAACCAATCACATCGCAGGAGTCATATTGATTAATATGTTTAAATACATTGTTATATAACCTCGCTCTGTGTAGAACACTGATCTCCAGCAGCCAATCACAGTGCCGTCTCTCCCTCAGGACCAATAAGAGCCTGTGTGGACCCGTCGGGCTCCGCCCCCTCCCGGCTGACTTCCTGCCGACGGAGGAGACGCTGCCCGGCGTCACGGCAGACGCTTCTGAACAGGAAGTGACATCAGAGGACTTTGATGATGCGTACGAGTCAGCTGAGCAGCTGGGGGCGGAGCTAGTGACGCTCTCTCTGCTGCCAGAGTCAAGGTGGAAGAGTCTGATGCACCTGGACACCATCAAGGTGAGACACCTGTTACTGAGGGTTTATCTAGTCTACAGGTGAGACACCTGGGCAAACACTCACTCAGAACCTTCCTAAAGATAAACTGACAATCCCAACGCAACTTTGTCCACCAGGTGGTTAGAAATATATTGCATATATTTAACGTGTGTGTGTGTCTCTCTCTCTCTCTCTCTCTCTCTCTCTCTCTCTCTCTCTGTCTCTCCCTCTCAGAGGAGGAATAAGCCCACCGCCCCCCCCTCAGCTCCTCCCTCCGCTCCCTTCTTCCTCCCGACAGTCACCGGCCTGACGCCTCGATTCACGTCTCCCGTGGCAACAGAAGAAACTCAGGTGAGGTTCAGGTAGCGAGGACACAGAGAGAGAATGGAGCTGATAGCGAGGTGAGGTTCAGGGGAACATCCCTGCTTCCTGACATCACACCTGATCAAGCACACCTGCTCATGGCAGAAGATGTCCCTTCAGCTGTGTTTTATTTGTCAGTCAGTTCATAGAGGTGTTATCTTCACGCTCACCACTGAGGGTGGTTCTGTGCCTTGTTTTGCTTCATGCTGCTGCAGGATGAATAAAGTACCTCTTATGTTATTATCTAATTGTTGTTGTTGTTGTTGTTGTTGTTGCAGTCTCGCCTGCTGGGCTCCTCTCTGCTGACGCAGCGCTCTGAGTTCCTCTCCGACCTGCAGGCGGCGCTGCAGACCTCCTGCTGTGAGGCTCACCCTAACACCTGATATTATTTAATGGGTTCATTTCATATCTATAAAACACATCTGATGAGACAATGAATCTTTCATCGTGGAACACTCTGTTCCTGTAGACCTCAGGACCGGGTCGCGTGATCAATATAAATGATCTATTTTGGGTTTATTTATTCTGGATATGTATTTCTGTTAGAAAACCCTCCCTGGTCCCCGGCTTGAGCTTCAACCTCAGGATCCATTATTTATGATCCTCTCAATAGTAGTCAACATAAAAAGAGAATTAGTTGGTTCTGACTTTTTCTCAAAAATCTCACTTTCTCATTCTCACATGCCTCAAGCAGTCCTGATGCCCTTCTCGGGGATCACACATCCTGTCATGAACTCAGCTCCAGTTGGGATACCTTTGTTAGCTCTCAAAGAGGACTCTGGATAATAATATCTCTCTCTCCGTGCAGTCGATCGCCCGCTGAGTCTCCTGAAGGATTGTGGGCCGGCAGCGGTCTCCGTGGAGATCACCTGTCTGACATCACTAGGGGGCGGGGCCACACCAGGTGGCGGAGCCAGTCTGCTGCCCGCCTTCATCCAGATGATTGACAGCATGCTGGCCAGTGGGCGGGACTTCGACCTGGCACAAGGTTACCTGGCGCTTTTCCTGAAGGTAAGCCAATCAGAGCGCAACATTCAATTCATGTGACCCTTTCAAAATAAAGGTCCTGCACCTGGAAGCGTTAGTCGCTCTTAACCTGTTGAACCCCATCATCTGCAGGAAACGGCGTCTGAGCGCTGCTCAATTAATCGCAATTACGATTATGGCTTGCACCGATTACGAAACAACGTAATCGAAATAAAACGATTATTTTTCATTATTATAATTATTCTTAAAGTTATTCTTAAAGTTCAGGCTGTTGAAAACATAATGTTCTCATGTTTTATCTCAATGTTCTCAAAGTCAATGCATAATGGGTTTAATAATGTGATATCAGTCATCGACCCGAATAGCCGAGCAGCTCTGAACGTTTCATCTCCGTGACGGGCAGAGCCTCAGCCTCTGCGTGAGCCACGAGCGAAACATGCTAACGGCGTCTGCACACCCTGAGGCTGAAGGGCACCCAGAGGCTGAAGGGCACCCTGAGGCCGAAGGGCACCCAGAGGCTGAAGGGCACCCAGAGGCCGAAGGGCACCCTGAGGCCGAAGGGCACCCAGAGGCCGAAGGGCACCCTGAGGCCGAAGGGCACCCTGAGGCCGAAGGGCACCCAGAGGCCGAAGGGCACCCTGAGGCCGAAGGGCACCCAGAGGCCGAAGGGCACCCAGAGGCCGAAGGGCACCCAGAGGCCGAAGGGCACCCAGAGGCTGAAGGGCACCCAGAGGCCGAAGGGCACCCTGAGGCCGAAGGGCACCCAGAGGCCGAAGGGCACCCAGAGGCCGAAGGGCACCCTGAGGCTGAAGGGCACCCAGAGGCCGAAGGGCACCCTGAGGCCGAAGGGCACCCAGAGGCCGAAGGGCACCCTGAGGCCGAAGGGCACCCAGAGGCCGAAGGGCACCCTGAGGCCGAAGGGCACCCAGAGGCCGAAGGGCACCCAGAGGCCGAAGGGCACCCAGAGGCCGAAGGGCACCCAGAGGCCGAAGGGCACCCAGAGGCCGAAGGGCACCCAGAGGCCGAAGGGCACCCAGAGGCCGAAGGGCACCCTGAGGCCGAAGGGCACCCAGAGGCCGAAGGGCACCCTGAGGCCGAAGGGCACCCTGAGGCCGAAGGGCACCCAGAGGCCGAAGGGCACCCAGAGGCCGAAGGGCACCCAGAGGCCGAAGGGCACCCAGAGGCCGAAGGGCACCCAGAGGCCGAAGGGCACCCAGAGGCCGAAGGGCACCCTGAGGCCGAAGGGCACCCAGAGGCCGAAGGGCACCCTGAGGCCGAAGGGCACCCTGAGG
The DNA here is from genome assembly GCA_036324595.1 of Champsocephalus gunnari. Taxonomy (NCBI): domain Eukaryota; kingdom Metazoa; phylum Chordata; class Actinopteri; order Perciformes; family Channichthyidae; genus Champsocephalus; species Champsocephalus gunnari. Next base: position 136,137 of record CM070435.1, on the reverse strand, counting down.
CCGAAGGGCACCCAGAGGCCGAAGGGCACCCAGAGGCCGAAGGGCACCCAGAGGCCGAAGGGCACCCAGAGGCCGAAGGGCACCCAGAGGCCGAAGGGCACCCAGAGGCCGAAGGGCACCCTGAGGCCGAAGGGCACCCAGAGGCCGAAGGGCACCCAGAGGCCGAAGGGCACCCAGAGGCCGAAGGGCACCCAGAGGCCGAAGGGCACCCTGAGGCCGAAGGGCACCCAGAGGCCGAAGGGCACCCAGAGGCCGAAGGGCACCCAGAGGCCGAAGGGCACCCAGAGGCCGAAGGGCACCCTGAGGCCGAAGGGCACCCAGAGGCCGAAGGGCACCCAGAGGCCGAAGGGCACCCAGAGGCCGAAGGGCACCCTGAGGCCGAAGGGCACCCTGAGGCCGAAGGGCACCCTGAGGCCGAAGGGCACCCTGAGGCCGAAGGGCACCCTGAGGCCGAAGGGCACCCTGAGGCCGAAGGGCACCCTGAGGCCGAAGGGCACCCTGAGGCCGAAGGGCACCCTGAGGCCGAAGGGCACCCTGAGGCTGAAGGGCACCCAGAAGGCGCAGCAGCTTTTCAGTATAAAAGGTGTCGTTGAGCTCCAGACCTTTATTGTGAAAATCTCTCCTCCCTCAGGTGCACCTGCGCTCCCTCTCTCAGGACCCGGTTGCCATGGCAGCGTTACTGGGGCTCTCCAATAGGCTGGAGGCTGGGTGGGCGGAGCTACGGACGTCTTTCGACCAATCAATGTGTTTGCTGTCGTACGCCAAGAGTGCACTGCTGTGATTCACACACACACACACACACACACACACACACACACACACTCATACACACACACACACTGTATTTTAATAAAACGTGTTGATTCTCCGTCTGTTTGTTGCTGTTCTTATTTCCTGTTCTGAGATGTTCCTGTCATTTATGCCGGGAGGCCTGTGGCGCAGTGGATAGTGCGTTAGGGTTAGGGGGGCACAGGTTCAACCCCCACTGCAGTCAGCATGTCGTTGTGGCGCAGTGGCCTGGAGCACAGGTTCAAACCCCACCTCAGTCAGCATGTCGTTGTGGCCCTGTGGCGCAGTGGCCTGGAGCACAGGTTCAAACCCCACCTCAGTCAGCATGTCGTTGTGGCCCTGTGGCGCAGTGGCCTGGAGCACAGGTTCAAACCCCACTGCAGTCAGCATGTCATTGTGGCCCTGTGGCGCAGTGGCCTGGAGCACAGGTTCAAACCCCACCTCAGTCAGCATGTCGTTGTGGCCCTGTGGCGCAGTGGCCTGTAGCACAGGTTCAAACCCCACTGCAGTCAGCATGTCGTTGTGTCCCTGTGGCGCAGTGGCCTGGAGCACAGGTTCAAACCCCACCTCAGTCAGCATGTCATTGTGTCCCTGTGGCGCAGTGGCCTGGAGCACAGGTTCAAACCCCACCTCAGTCAGCATGTCGTGTGATGCATATTATGAATTACTTTGACTGAAGGACTTTAAGCAGCGGTGTAAAGTTCAGGTACTCGAGTACTTTGAGATGAGACTCCTTGCTCTCCAGTATTTAATATAAATGATATGAACCGTGTGTTCACGAGTTGCCCCTCTGACAGGAAGCAGAATTATTCAACAACAATAAAAGGTAAATATTTCTTTTGAGGAAAAACTTCTGATTCGACAAAGAAAACTAAAACTTCATTTATATTTTAATTTATCGTAATTTTGTACGACTTGATACTTAAAGCATTAACTGATAATACTTTAACTAAAGTTTAAAGGGCCCAGGTCTGCTCCTCTGGTTCTGACCCGTCCCCTGGTGTTCTGTAGCTTCTGACCCGTCCCCTGGTGTTCTGTAGCTTCTGACCCGTCCCCTGGTGTTCTGTAGCTTCTGACCCGTCCCCTGGTGTTCTGAAGCTTCTGACCCGTCCCCTGGTGTTCTGTAGCTTCTGACCCGTCCCCTAGTGTTCTGTAGCTTCTGACCCGTCCCCTGGTGTTCTGTAGCTTCTGACCCGTCCCCTGGTGTGCTGTAGCTTCTGACCCGTCCCCTGGTGTTCTGAAGCTTCTGACCCGTCCCCTGGTGTTCTGTAGCTTCTGACCCGTCCCCTGGTGTTCTGTAGCTTCTGACCCGTCCCCTGGTGTGCTGTAGCTTCTGACCCGTCCCCTAGTGTTCTGTAGCTTCTGACCCGTCCCCTGGTGTTCTGTAGCTTCTGACCCGTCCCCTGGTGTTCTGAAGCTTCTGACCCGTCCCCTGGTGTTCTGTAGCTTCTGACCCGTCCCCTGGTGTTCTGAAGCTTCTGACCCGTCCCCTGGTTTTCTGTAGCTTCTGACCCGTCCCCTGGTGTTCTGTAGCTTCTGACCCGTCCCCTTGTGCTCTGTAGCTTCTGACCCGTCCCCTTGTGTTCCGTAGCTTCTGACCCGTCCCCTTGTGCTCTGTAGCTTCTGACCCGTCCCCTGGTGTTCTGTAGCTTCTGACCCGTCCCCTGGTGTTCTGTAGCTTCTGACCCGTCCCCTTGTGTTCTGTAGCTTCTGACCCGTCCCCTGGTGTTCTGTAGCTTCTGACCCGTCCCCTGGTGTTCTGTAGCTTCTGACCCGTCCCCTGGTGTTCTGAAGCTTCTGACCCGTCCCCTGGTTTTCTGTAGCTTCTGACCCGTCCCCTGGTTTTCTGTAGCTTCTGACCCGTCCCCTGGTGTTCTGTAGCTTCTGACCCGTCCCCTTGTGCTCTGTAGCTTCTGACCCGTCCCCTTGTGTTCCGTAGCTTCTGACCCGTCCCCTTGTGCTCTGTAGCTTCTGACCCGTCCCCTGGTGTTCTGTAGCTTCAGACCCGTCCCCTTGTGTTCCGTAGCTTCTGACCCGTCCCCTGGTGTTCTGTAGCTTCTGACCCGTCCCCTGGTGTTCTGTAGCTTCTGACCCGTCCCCTGGTGTTCTGTAGCTTCTGACCCGTCCCCTGGTGTTCTGTAGCTTCTGACCCGTCCCCTGGTGTTCTGAAGCTTCTGACCCGTCCCCTTGTGTTCCGTAGCTTCTGACCCGTCCCCTTGTGTTCCGTAGCTTCTGACCCGTCCCCTGGTGTTCTGTAGCTTCTGACCCGTCCCCTGGTGTTCTGAAGCTTCTGACCCGTCCCCTGGTGTTCTGAAGCTTCTGACCCGTCCCCTGGTGTTCTGTAGCTTCTGACCCGTCCCCTGGTGTTCTGTAGCTTCTGACCCGTCCCCTGGTGTTCTGAAGCTTCTGACCCGTCCCCTGGTGTTCTGAAGCTTCTGACCCGTCCCCTGGTGTTCTGTAGCTTCTGACCCGTCCCCTGGTGTTCTGTAGCTTCTGACCCGTCCCCTGGTGTTCTGTAGCTTCTGACCCGTCCCCTGGTGTTCTGTAGCTTCTGACCCGTCCCCTGGTGTTCTGTAGCTTCTGACCCGTCCCCTGGTGTTCTGAAGCTTCTGACCCGTCCCCTTGTGTTCCGTAGCTTCTGACCCGTCCCCTTGTTCGCTCTGACCCGTCCCCTGTGTTCGTAGCTTCTGACCCGTCCCCTGGTGTTCTGTAGCTTCTGACCCGTCCCCTGGTGTTCTGAAGCTTCTGACCCGTCCCCTGGTGTTCTGTAGCTTCTGACCCGTCCCCTGGTGTTCTGTAGCTTCTGACCCGTCCCCTGGTGTTCTGTAGCTTCTGACCCGTCCCCTGGTGTTCTGAAGCTTCTGACCCGTCCCCTGGTGTTCTGAGCTTCTGACCCGTCCCCTGGTGTTCTGTAGCTTCTGACCCGTCCCCTGGTGTTCTGTAGCTTCTGACCCGTCCCCTGGTGTTCTGTAGCTTCTGACCCGTCCCCTGGTGTTCTGTAGCTTCTGACCCGTCCCCTGGTGTTCTGTAGCTTCTGACCCGTCCCCTGGTGTTCTGTAGCTTCTGACCCGTCCCCTGGTGTTCTGTAGCTTCTGACCCGTCCCCTGGTGTTCTGGAGCTTCTGACCCGTCCCCTGGTGTTCTGTAGCTTCTGACCCGTCCCCTGGTGTTCTGTAGCTTCTGACCCGTCCCCTGGTGTTCTGTAGCTTCTGACCCGTCCCCTGGTGTTCTGTAGCTTCTGACCCGTCCCCTGGTGTTCTGTAGCTTCTGACCCGTCCCCTGGTGTTCTGTAGCTTCTGACCCGTCCCCTGGTGTTCTGAAGCTTCTGACCCGTCCCCTGGTGTTCTGAAGCTTCTGACCCGTCCCCTGGTGTTCTGTAGCTTCTGACCCGTCCCCTGGTGTTCTGAAGCTTCTGACCCGTCCCCTGGTGTTCTGTAGCTTCTGACCCGTCCCCTGGTGTTCTGTAGCTTCTGACCCGTCCCCTGGTGTTCTGGAGCTTCTGACCCGTCCCCTGGTGTTCTGTAGCTTCTGACCCGTCCCCTGGTGTTCTGTAGCTTCTGACCCGTCCCCTGGTGTTCTGTAGCTTCTGACCCGTCCCCTGGTGTTCTGAAGCTTCTGACCCGTCCCCTGGTGTTCTGTAGCTTCTGACCCGTCCCCTGGTGTTCTGTAGCTTCTGACCCGTCCCCTGGTGTTCTGTAGCTTCTGACCCGTCCCCTGGTGTTCTGAAGCTTCTGACCCGTCCCCTGGTGTTCTGAAGCTTCTGACCCGTCCCCTGGTGTTCTGTAGCTTCTGACCCGTCCCCTGGTGTTCTGTAGCTTCTGACCCGTCCCCTGGTGTTCTGTAGCTTCTGACCCGTCCCCTGGTGTTCTGTAGCTTCTGACCCGTCCCCTGGTGTTCTGAAGCTTCTGACCCGTCCCCTGGTGTTCTGTAGCTTCTGACCCGTCCCCTGGTGTTCTGTAGCTTCTGACCCGTCCCCTGGTGTTCTGAAGCTTCTGACCCGTCCCCTGGTGTTCTGAAGCTTCTGACCCGTCCCCTGGTGTTCTGTAGCTTCTGACCCGTCCCCTGGTGTGCTGTAGCTTCTGACCCGTTCCCTGGTGTTCCGTAGCTTCTGACCCGTCCCCTGGTGTTCTGTAGCTTCTGACCCGTCCCCTGGTGTTCTGTAGCTTCTGACCCGTCCCCTGGTGTTCTGAAGCTTCTGACCCGTCCCCTGGTGTTCTGTAGCTTCTGACCCGTCCCCTGGTGTTCTGTAGCTTCTGACCCGTCCCCTGGTGTTCTGAAGCTTCTGACCCGTTCCCTGGTGTTCTGTAGCTTCTGACCCGTCCCCTGGTGTTCTGTAGCTTCTGACCCGTCCCCTGGTGTTCTGTAGCTTCTGACCCGTCCCCTGGTGTTCTGAAGCTTCTGACCCGTCCCCTGGTGTTCTGTAGCTTCTGACCCGTCCCCTGGTGTTCTGTAGCTTCTGACCCGTCCCCTGGTGTTCTGTAGCTTCTGACCCGTCCCCTTGTGTTCTGTAGCTTCTGACCCGTCCCCTGGTGTTCTGTAGCTTCTGACCCGTCCCCTGGTGCCCCTCTGGTTCTGACCCGTCCCCTTGTGTTACAGCATTCAGGAGGGGGAATGAAGTTTGAACAATAAAATAAACAGCAGATATATATTTATATATCTACAGTAGAAAACACACATCATAAAGAATATAAAATATCCTGCATTTATTATTATTATTTATATATTTGTATATTAATATATGTATATATAAATATATTTATATATTAACATTTAGACATTCTTTCAGTAATTGAGTATTTAAACGATAGAAGTACTTTTCCTGAAGTGATCTGAGTACTTTTTAAAGTACTTTTTAAAGTACTTTTAATGGGATTTAAGGACCTCCTCCTAAAGACGTCATTTCCTGGCCGGAAGTGTCGGCAGCGCTGAGTCAGCTGAACCAAACCGGAAGCAAAACAAACAGCGGAGCTCGTGCACAAACGCTCCGACAGACTTCAACGTTTTTAATTATATTAACTTTAATAATTAAGAACTTTTTTTATTTGAGTTTCTTCCCGCGGCAATTTGCGTCTTCGCACTGGACGAACAGCACGCGCCACTCTGCAGCAGCAACGCGGAAGTGAGGCAAGTTTGAATTTTAATATGAAGTTTAGATATTATCTCTAAGTCCGTTTGAGCTGCGCGCGCAGGTTCTGGCTCTAATTACAGAAGACTTTATAATAAATCATCTTTATTTATATATGTTCAGGAATAAAAGCCGTTTATTGAATGATTATTAAAGAAGCTGAGAGACACGTCACAGTTAACTAATGAAGATTAAAGTTTACCCTTCAGTGAGATCTCACTAGCTCAACAGGATGTTACTCAACTCTTTAAATGAAGAAGAAACATAAATGTCTTGATTTTGAAATTATTAACATTTTAAAGATGTTTTTTAAGAATCTTTTACGTCCTGAAAAAATTCAAATATTTAAAACGAAAAATAAAACATCTTTAAATCTTTATGTTTCGTAAAGATTATAATATGTGTAATGTTTTGTTTGAATGCTTTAAATATTCAAATGTTATTAAATCATGTATTTAGATCAGTGGTTCTCAACTGGTGGGTCGCGGACCCGTTTCGGGTGGGTCGCGGATGTGAGTGAAGAAAAATTGAAAAATAAACTTTTATTTTGAACATTTCAAGTGCTCCTCAACTGGCTTCAGATCAGCCAGTCCTTTGTTAGTATATAAGTGCTTTGTTAGTATATAAGAGCTTTGTTAGTATGTAAGTGCTTTGTTAGTCTGTAAGTGCTTTGTTAGTCTATAAGTGCTTTGTTAGTCTATAAGAGCTTTGTTAGTATATAAGTCCTTTGTTAGTATGTAAGTGCTTTGTTAGTCTGTAAGTGCTTTGTTAGTCTATAAGTGCTTTGTTAGTCTATAAGAGCTTTGTTAGTATATAAGTCCTTTGTTAGTCTGTAAGTGCTTTGTTAGTCTATAAGTGCTTTGTTAGTCTATAAGAGCTTTGTTAGTATATAAGTCCTTTGTTAGTATATAAGTCCTTTGTTAGTCTATAAGAGCTTTGTTAGTATATAAGTCCTTTGTTAGTATGTAAGTGCTTTGTTAGTCTGTAAGTGCTTTGTTAGTATGTAAGAGCTTTGTTAGTATATAAGTGCTTTGTTAGTATATAAGTGCTTTGTTAGTATGTAAGAGCTTTGTTAGTATATAAGTCCTTTGTTAGTATGTAAGTGCTTTGTTAGTCTGTAAGTGCTTTGTTAGTATATAAGTGCTTTGTTAGTCTATAAGAGCTTTGTTAGTATATAAGTCCTTTGTTAGTATATAAGTCCTTT
>CM070435.1:91520-121520 GCA_036324595.1 Champsocephalus gunnari | reverse complement strand
CCTTAGTGCTTTATGAATGTCCCCCCCCCTCGTGTGTCCTGGGGGTCCTCAGGCCCAACACATCTTCAACTAACCCCCTTTGCCTCATCATAAACACTCACACACACCAGCCTCTGAGCATCTGAGCATCCTCAGCGTGTCACTGAGTATCTGAGCATCCTCAGCGTGTCACTGAGCATCTGAGCATCCTCAGCGTGTCACTGAGCATCCTCAGCGTGTCACTGAGCATCCTCAGCGTGTCACTGAGCATCCTCAGCGTGTCACTGAGCATCCTCAGCGTGTCACTGAGCATCCTCAGCGTGTCACTGAGCATCTGAGCATCCTCAGCGTGTCACTGAGCATCCTCAGCGTGTCACTGAGCATCCTCAGCGTGTCACTGAGCATCTGAGCATCCTCAGCGTGTCACTGAGCATCCTCAGCGTGTCACTGAGCATCTGAGCATCCTCAGCGTGTCACTGAGCATCTGAGCATCCTCAGCGTGCCACTGAGCATCCTCAGCGTGTCACTGAGCATCCTCAGCGTGTCACTGAGCATCCTCAGCGTGCCACTGAGCATCCTCAGCGTGTCACTGAGCATCCTCAGCGTGTCACTGAGCATCCTCAGCGTGTCACTGAGCATCCTCAGCGTGCCACTGAGCATCCTCAGCGTGTCACTGAGCATCCTCAGCGTGCCACTGAGCATCCTCAGCGTGTCACTGAGCATCCTCAGCGTGTCACTGAGCATCTGAGCATCCTCAGCGTGTCACTGAGCATCCTCAGCGTGCCACTGAGCATCCTCAGCGTGTCACTGAGCATCCTCAGCGTGTCAGAGGACTCGCCCACAGCTCAGGAAACGCACTGCATGTTCTGATCCATCACCAAGCTGATGGACCCCCAGCCGGTGTTCCTGTTCCCCTGGTGCTGTGGAATCTGAGGGGGGGGGGTCTCCGTCACTCAGGCCTTCTCTATACTCAGCTCTGACCCAGGGGAGAGTCCGTCAGCAGGGCATCACGTTGACGTGTGTCGCAGCTGAATGGGCGGTTACCATCTAGTTCAGCAGCACGCCTCACACACGGATTCAGGTCACAGCTCAGTGCGTTCTGATTGGATGCTGAGAGCAGCCGCTCTGATAGGCCGCACCTCCTCCTTCAGTGCCTGGGTCCGGATGCGCCTCGCTCTGCGCCGTCCCGCAGTGTTATCAGAGTGTGTGTCCCCACACACTCTGATAACACACACTCTGATAACACACACTCTGATAACACACACTCTGATAACACACACTCTGATAACACACACTCTGATAACACACACTCTGATAACACACACTCTGATAACACACACTCTGATAACACACACTCTGATAACACTCTGATAACACACACTCTGATAACACACACTCTGATAACACACACTCTGATAACACTCTGATAACACACACTCTGATAACACACACTCTGATAACACTCTGATAACACTCTGATAACACTCACTCTGATAACACTCTGATAACACACACTCTGATAACACACACTCTGATAACACTCTGATAACACACACTCTGATAACACACACTCTGATAACACACACTCTGATAACACTCTGATAACACTCTGATAACACTCACTCTGATAACACTCTGATAACACACACTCTGATAACACTCTGATAACACACACTCTGATAACACACACTCTGATAACACTCTGATAACACTCTGATAACACTCACTCTGATAACACACACTCTGATAACACTCTGATAACACTCTGATAACACACACTCTGATAACACACACTCTGATAACACACACTCTGATAACACTCTGATAACACTCTGATAACACACACTCTGATAACACACACTCTGATAACACTCACTCTGATAACACTCTGATAACACACACTCTGATAACACACACTCTGATAACACACACTCTGATAACACACACTCTGATAACACACACTCTGATAACACTCTGATAACACTCTGATAACACACACTCTGATAACACTCTGATAACACTCTGATAACACACACTCTGATAACACACACTCTGATAACACTCTGATAACACACACTCTGATAACACTCACTCTGATAACACTCTGATAACACACACTCTGATAACACACACTCTGATAACACTCTGATAACACACACTCTGATAACACTCACTCTGATAACACTCTGATAACACACACTCTGATAACACACACTCTGATAACACACACTCTGATAACACTCACTCTGATAACACACACTCTGATAACACACACTCTGATAACACTCACTCTGATAACACACACTCTGATAACACACACTCTGATAACACTCACTCTGATAACACACACTCTGATAACACACACTCTGATAACACACACTCTGATAACACACACTCTGATAACACTCACTCTGATAACACACACTCTGATAACACACACTCTGATAACACACACTCTGATAACACACACTCTGATAACACACACTCTGATAACACACACTCTGATAACACACACTCTGATAACACTCACTCTGATAACACACACTCTGATAACACACACTCTGATAACACTCACTCTGATAACACTCACTCTGATAACACACACTCTGATAACACACACTCTGATAACACACACTCTGATAACACTCTGATAACACACACTCTGATAACACTCTGATAACACTCACTCTGATAACACACACTCTGATAACACTCACTCTGATAACACTCTGATAACACACACTCTGATAACACACACTCTGATAACACACACTCTGATAACACTCTGATAACACACACTCTGATAACACTCTGATAACACTCTGATAACACTCACTCTGATAACACTCTGATAACACACACTCTGATAACACACACTCTGATAACACTCTGATAACACACACTCTGATAACACACACTCTGATAAACACACTCTGATAACACACACTCTGATAACACTCTGATAACACTCTGATAACACACACTCTGATAACACACACTCTGATAACACTCACTCTGATAACACTCTGATAACACACACTCTGATAACACACACTCTGATAACACACACTCTGATAACACACACTCTGATAACACACACTCTGATAACACTCTGATAACACTCTGATAACACACACTCTGATAACACACTGATAACACTCTGATAACACACACTCTGATAACACTCACTCTGATAACACACACTCTGATAACACACACTCTGATAACACTCTGATAACACACACTCTGATAACACACACTCTGATAACACACTCTGATAACACACACTCTGATAACACACACTCTGATAACACACACTCTGATAACACACACTCTGATAACACCACTCTGATAACACACACTCTGATAACACACACTCTGATAACACTCACTCTGATAACACACACTCTGATAACACACACTCTGATAACACACACTCTGATAACACTCTGATAACACACACTCTGATAACACTCTGATAACACTCACTCTGATAACACACACTCTGATAACACACACTCTGATAACACACACTCTGATAACACACACTCTGATAACACTCACTCTGATAACACACACTCTGATAACACTCACTCTGATAACACACTGATAACACACACTCTGATAACACACACTCTGATAACACACACTCTGATAACACACACTCTGATAACACACACTCTGATAACACACACTCTGATAACACACACTCTGATAACACCACTCTGATAACACACACTCTGATAACACCACTCTGATAACACACACTCTGATAACACACACTCTGATAACACACACTCTGATAACACTCTGATAACACACACTCTGATAACACACACTCTGATAACACACACTCTGATAACACACACTCTGATAACACACACTCTGATAACACACACTCTGATAACACACACTCTGATAACACACACTCTGATAACACACACTCTGATAACACACACTCTGATAACACACACTCTGATAACACACACTCTGATAACACACACTCTGATAACACACACTCTGATAACACACACTCTGATAACACTCACTCTGATAACACACACTCTGATAACACTCACTCTGATAACACACACTCTGATAACACACACTCTGATAACACACACTCTGATAACACACACTCTGATAACACACACTCTGATAACACACACTCTGATAACACACACTCTGATAACACTCTGATAACACTCTGATAACACACACTCTGATAACACACACTCTGATAACACACACTCTGATAACACACACTCTGATAACACACACTCTGATAACACACACTCTGATAACACTCACTCTGATAACACACACTCTGATAACACACACTCTGATAACACACACTCTGATAACACACACTCTGATAACACACACTCTGATAACACACACTCTGATAACACTCACTCTGATAACACACACTCTGATAACACACACTCTGATAACACTCACTCTGATAACACACACTCTGATAACACACACTCTGATAACACACACTCTGATAACACACACTCTGATAACACACACTCTGATAACACACACTCTGATAACACTCACTCTGATAACACACACTCTGATAACACACACTCTGATAACACACACTCTGATAACACACACTCTGATAACACACACTCTGATAACACACACTCTGATAACACTCACTCTGATAACACACACTCTGATAACACACACTCTGATAACACACACTCTGATAACACACACTCTGATAACACACTCACACTCTGATAACACACACTCTGATAACACTCACTCTGATAACACACACTCTGATAACACACACTCTGATAACACTCTGATAACACACACTCTGATAACACACACTCTGATAACACACACTCTGATAACACACACTCTGATAACACTCACTCTGATAACACACACTCTGATAACACTCTGATAACACACACTCTGATAACACACACTCTGATAACACACACTCTGATAACACCACTCTGATAACACTCTGATAACACACACTCTGATAACACACACTCTGATAACACCACTCTGATAACACACACTCTGATAACACACACTCTGATAACACACACTCTGATAACACACACTCTGATAACACACACTCTGATAACACACACTCTGATAACACTCTGATAACACTCACTCTGATAACACACACTCTGATAACACACACTCTGATAACACACACTCTGATAACACACACTCTGATAACACTCACTCTGATAACACACACTCTGATAACACACTCTGATAACACACACTCTGATAACACACACTCTGATAACACACACTCTGATAACACACACTCTGATAACACACACTCTGATAACACACACTCTGATAACACACACTCTGATAACACCACTCTGATAACACCACTCTGATAACACACACTCTGATAACACACACTCTGATAACACACACTCTGATAACACACACTCTGATAACACACACTCTGATAACACACACTCTGATAACACTCTGATAACACACACTCTGATAACACACACTCTGATAACACACACTCTGATAACACACACTCTGATAACACTCACTCTGATAACACACACTCTGATAACACACACTCTGATAACACACACTCTGATAACACTCACTCTGATAACACACACTCTGATAACACACACTCTGATAACACACACTCTGATAACACTCTGATAACACACACTCTGATAACACACACTCTGATAACACTCTGATAACACTCTGATAACACACACTCTGATAACACACACTCTGATAACACACACTCTGATAACACACACTCTGATAACACACACTCTGATAACACACACTCTGATAACACTCACTCTGATAACACACACTCTGATAACACTCGTACACTCTGATAACACACACTCTGATAACACACACTCTGATAACACACACTCTGATAACACACACTCTGATAACACACACTCTGATAACACACACTCTGATAACACACACTCTGATAACACTCACTCTGATAACACACACTCTGATAACACACACTCTGATAACACACACTCTGATAACACACACTCTGATAACACACACTCTGATAACACACACTCTGATAACACACACTGATAACACTCTGATAACACTCACTCTGATAACACTCACTCTGATAACACTCTGATAACACACACTCTGATAACACACACTCTGATAACACACACTCTGATAACACACACTCTGATAACACACACTCTGATAACACTCACTCTGATAACACACACTCTGATAACACTCTGATAACACTCACTCTGATAACACACACTCTGATAACACACTCTGATAACACACACTCTGATAACACACACTCTGATAACACTCACTCTGATAACACACACTCTGATAACACACACTCTGATAACACACACTCTGATAACACACACTCTGATAACACACACTCTGATAACACTCACTCTGATAACACACACTCTGATAACACACACTCTGATAACACACACTCTGATAACACACACTCTGATAACACTCACTCTGATAACACACACTCTGATAACACACACTCTGATAACACACACTCTGATAACACACTGATAACACTCTGATAACACACACTCTGATAACACACACTCTGATAACACTCACTCTGATAACACACACTCTGATAACACACACTCTGATAACACACACTCTGATAACACACACTCTGATAACACACACTCTGATAACACACACTCTGATAACACACACTCTGATAACACACACTCTGATAACACACACTCTGATAACACACTCTGATAACACACACTCTGATAACACACACTCTGATAACACTCACTCTGATAACACACACTCTGATAACACTCACTCTGATAACACACACTCTGATAACACACACTCTGATAACACACACTCTGATAACACCACTCTGATAACACACACTCTGATAACACTCACTCTGATAACACACACTCTGATAACACACACTCTGATAACACTCACTCTGATAACACTCACTCTGATAACACTCTGATAACACACACTCTGATAACACACACTCTGATAACACACACTCTGATAACACACACTCTGATAACACACACTCTGATAACACCACTCTGATAACACACACTCTGATAACACACACTCTGATAACACACACTCTGATAACACCACTCTGATAACACACACTCTGATAACACTCACACTCTGATAACACACACTCTGATAACACACACTCTGATAACACACACTCTGATAACACACACTCTGATAACACACACTCTGATAACACTCACTCTGATAACACACACTCTGATAACACTCTGATAACACACACTCTGATAACACACACTCTGATAACACACACTCTGATAACACACACTCTGATAACACTCACTCTGATAACACACACTCTGATAACACACACTCTGATAACACTCACTCTGATAACACCACTCTGATAACACACACTCTGATAACACACACTCTGATAACACACACTCTGATAACACACACTCTGATAACACTCACTCTGATAACACACACTCTGATAACACTCACTCTGATAACACACACTCTGATAACACACACTCTGATAACACCACCTGATAACACTCTGATAACACTCACTCTGATAACACACACTCTGATAACACTCACTCTGATAACACACACTCTGATAACACACACTCTGATAACACTCACTCTGATAACACTCTGATAACACTCACTCTGATAACACACACTCTGATAACACACACTCTGATAACACACACTCTGATAACACTCACTCTGATAACACACACTCTGATAACACACACTCTGATAACACCACTCTGATAACACTCACTCTGATAACACACACTCTGATAACACACACTCTGATAACACACACTCTGATAACACACACTCTGATAACACTCACTCTGATAACACACACTCTGATAACACACACTCTGATAACACACACTCTGATAACACTCACTCTGATAACACTCTGATAACACACACTCTGATAACACACACTCTGATAACACTCACTCTGATAACACACACTCTGATAACACACACTCTGATAACACACACTCTGATAACACACACTCTGATAACACTCACTCTGATAACACACACTCTGATAACACACACTCTGATAACACACACTCTGATAACACACACTCTGATAACACTCTGATAACACACACTCTGATAACACACACTCTGATAACACTCACTCTGATAACACACACTCTGATAACACTCACTCTGATAACACACACTCTGATAACACACACTCTGATAACACACACTCTGATAAACCACTCTGATAACACACACTCTGATAACACTCACTCTGATAACACACACTCTGATAACACACACTCTGATAACACACACTCTGATAACACCACTCTGATAACACACACTCTGATAACACACACTCTGATAACACACACTCTGATAACACACACTCTGATAACACACACTCTGATAACACACACTCTGATAACACACACTCTGATAAACCACTCTGATAACACACACTCTGATAACACACACTCTGATAACACACACTCTGATAACACACACTCTGATAACACTCACTCTGATAACACACACTCTGATAACACACTCTGATAACACTCACTCTGATAACACACACTCTGATAACACACACTCTGATAACACACACTCTGATAACACACACTCTGATAACACACACTCTGATAACACACACTCTGATAACACTCACTCTGATAACACACACTCTGATAACACACACTCTGATAACACACACTCTGATAACACACACTCTGATAACACTCACTCTGATAACACACACTCTGATAACACACACTCTGATAACACACACTCTGATAACACACACTCTGATAACACACACTCTGATAACACACACTCTGATAACACTCACTCTGATAACACACACTCTGATAACACACACTCTGATAACACACACTCTGATAACACCACTCTGATAACACTCTGATAACACACACTCTGATAACACACACTCTGATAACACACACTCTGATAACACACACTCTGATAACACTCACTCTGATAACACACACTCTGATAACCACTCTGATAACACACACTCTGATAACACACACTCTGATAACACTCACTCTGATAACACACACTCTGATAACACACACTCTGATAACACACACTCTGATAACACACACTCTGATAACACTCACTCTGATAACACACACTCTGATAACACACACTCTGATAACACACACTCTGATAACACACACTCTGATAACACTCTGATAACACACACTCTGATAACACACACTCTGATAACACACACTCTGATAACACACACTCTGATAACACTCACTCTGATAACACACACTCTGATAACACACACTCTGATAACACACACTCTGATAACACTCACTCTGATAACACACACTCTGATAACACTCTGATAACACACACTCTGATAACACACACTCTGATAACACACACTCTGATAACACACACTCTGATAACACTCACTCTGATAACACACACTCTGATAACACACACTCTGATAACACACACTCTGATAACACTCTGATAACACCACTCTGATAACACACACTCTGATAACACACACTCTGATAACACACACTCTGATAACACACACTCTGATAACACACACTCTGATAACACACACTCTGATAACACACACTCTGATAACACACACTCTGATAACACTCACTCTGATAACACACACTCTGATAACACCACTCTGATAACACACACTCTGATAACACACACTCTGATAACACCACTCTGATAACCACTCTGATAACACACACTCTGATAACACACACTCTGATAACACACACTCTGATAACACTCACTCTGATAACACACACTCTGATAACACACTCTGATAACACACACTCTGATAACACACACTCTGATAACACACACTCTGATAACACACACTCT
This sequence comes from Champsocephalus gunnari, assembly GCA_036324595.1. Lineage (NCBI taxonomy): Eukaryota > Metazoa > Chordata > Actinopteri > Perciformes > Channichthyidae > Champsocephalus > Champsocephalus gunnari. The sequence goes on along the minus strand of CM070435.1, from coordinate 111,587 downwards.
GATAACACTCACTCTGATAACACACACTCTGATAACACACACTCTGATAACACACACTCTGATAACACTCACTCTGATAACACACACTCTGATAACACACACTCTGATAACACACACTCTGATAACACACACTCTGATAACACTCACTCTGATAACACACACTCTGATAACACACACTCTGATAACACACACTCTGATAACACACACTCTGATAACACACACTCTGATAACACTCACTCTGATAACACTCTGATAACACACACTCTGATAACACACACTCTGATAACACTCTGATAACACACACTCTGATAACACACACTCTGATAACACACACTCTGATAACACACACTCTGATAACACACACTCTGATAACACTCACTCTGATAACACTCTGATAACACACACTCTGATAACACACACTCTGATAACACTCACTCTGATAACACACACTCTGATAACACACACTCTGATAACACTCACTCTGATAACACACACTCTGATAACACACACTCTGATAACACACACTCTGATAACACCACTCTGATAACACACACTCTGATAACACACACTCTGATAACACACACTCTGATAACACACACTCTGATAACACACACTCTGATAACACACACTCTGATAACACACACTCTGATAACACACACTCTGATAACACACACTCTGATAACACTCACTCTGATAACACACACTCTGATAACACTCTGATAACACACACTCTGATAACACACTCTGATAACACCACTCTGATAACACACACTCTGATAACACTCACTCTGATAACACACACTCTGATAACACCACTCTGATAACACTCACTCTGATAACACACACTCTGATAACACACACTCTGATAACACACACTCTGATAACACACACTCTGATAACACACACTCTGATAACACACACTCTGATAACACCACTCTGATAACACACACTCTGATAACACACACTCTGATAACACACACTCTGATAACACACACTCTGATAACACCACTCTGATAACACCACTCTGATAACACACACTCTGATAACACACACTCTGATAACACACACTCTGATAACACACACTCTGATAACACTCACTCTGATAACACACACTCTGATAACACACACTCTGATAACACTCACTCTGATAACACTCACTCTGATAACACTCTGATAACACACACTCTGATAACACACACTCTGATAACACTCACTCTGATAACACACACTCTGATAACACTCACTCTGATAACACACACTCTGATAACACTCTGATAACACACTCTGATAACACACACTCTGATAACACACACTCTGATAACACTCACTCTGATAACACACACTCTGATAACACACACTCTGATAACACACACTCTGATAACACTCACTCTGATAACACACACTCTGATAACACACACTCTGATAACACACACTCTGATAACACACTCTGATAACACTCTGATAACACACACTCTGATAACACACACTCTGATAACACACACTCTGATAACACACACTCTGATAACACTCACTCTGATAACACTCACTCTGATAACACACACTCTGATAACACACACTCTGATAACACTCACTCTGATAACACACACTCTGATAACACTCTGATAACACACACTCTGATAACACACACTCTGATAACACACACTCTGATAACACACACTCTGATAACACTCACTCTGATAACACACACTCTGATAACACACACTCTGATAACACACTCTGATAACACTCTGATAACACACACTCTGATAACACACACTCTGATAACACTCACTCTGATAACACACACTCTGATAACACACACTCTGATAACACACACTCTGATAACACACACTCTGATAACACACACTCTGATAACACACACTCTGATAACACACACTCTGATAACACACACTCTGATAACACACACTCTGATAACACTCTGATAACACACTCTGATAACACTCACTCTGATAACACACACTCTGATAACACACACTCTGATAACACACACTCTGATAACACACACTCTGATAACACACACTCTGATAACACACACTCTGATAACACTCACTCTGATAACACTCACTCTGATAACACTCACTCTGATAACACTCACTCTGATAACACACACTCTGATAACACTCACTCTGATAACACACACTCTGATAACACACTGATACACTCTGATAACACACACTCTGATAACACACACTCTGATAACACACACTCTGATAACACTCACTCTGATAACACACACTCTGATAACACACACTCTGATAACACACACTCTGATAACACACACTCTGATAACACTCTGATAACACACACTCTGATAACACACACTCTGATAACACACACTCTGATAACACACACTCTGATAACACACACTCTGATAACACACTCTGATAACACACACTCTGATAACACACACTCTGATAACACACACTCTGATAACACTCACTCTGATAACACACACTCTGATAACACACACTCTGATAACACACACTCTGATAACACTCTGATAACACACACTCTGATAACACCACTCTGATAACACACACTCTGATAACACACACTCTGATAACACACACTCTGATAACACACACTCTGATAACACTCTGATACACCACTCTGATAACACACACTCTGATAACACTCACTCTGATAACACACACTCTGATAACACACACTCTGATAACACACACTCTGATAACACTCACTCTGATAACACTCTGATAACACACACTCTGATAACACACACTCTGATAACACACACTCTGATAACACACACTCTGATAACACACACTCTGATAACACACACTCTGATAACACACACTCTGATAACACTCACTCTGATAACACACACTCTGATAACACACACTCTGATAACACACACTCTGATAACACTCACTCTGATAACACACACTCTGATAACACTCACTCTGATAACACACACTCTGATAACACTCACTCTGATAACACACACTCTGATAACACCACTCTGATAACACACACTCTGATAACACTCACTCTGATAACACACACTCTGATAACACTCACTCTGATAACACACACTCTGATAACACTCACTCTGATAACACACACTCTGATAACACTCACTCTGATAACACACACTCTGATAACACTCACTCTGATAACACTCACTCTGATAACACTCACTCTGATAACACACTCTGATAACACTCTGATAACACTCTGATAACACACACTCTGATAACACTCACTCTGATAACACTCACTCTGATAACACACACTCTGATAACACTCTGATAACACTCTGATAACACACACTCTGATAACACACACTCTGATAACACACACTCTGATAACACACACTCTGATAACACTCACTCTGATAACACACACTCTGATAACACACACTCTGATAACACACACTCTGATAACACTCACTCTGATAACACACACTCTGATAACACACACTCTGATAACACACACTCTGATAACACACACTCTGATAACACACTCTGATAACACTCTGATAACACACACTCTGATAACACTCTGATAACACACACTCTGATAACACACACTCTGATAACACACACTCTGATAACACACACTCTGATAACACACACTCTGATAACACTCTGATAACACACACTCTGATAACACACTCTGATAACACACACTCTGATAACACACACTCTGATAACACACACTCTGATAACACACACTCTGATAACACACACTCTGATAACACTCACTCTGATAACACACACTCTGATAACACACACTCTGATAACACACACTCTGATAACACACACTCTGATAACACACACTCTGATAACACACACTCTGATAACACACACTCTGATAACACACACTCTGATAACACACACTCTGATAACACACACTCTGATAACACACACTCTGATAACACACACTCTGATAACACACACTCTGATAACACACACTCTGATAACACACACTCTGATAACACACACTCTGATAACACACACTCTGATAACACACACTCTGATAACACACACTCTGATAACACACTCTGATAACACACACTCTGATAACACACACTCTGATAACACTCACTCTGATAACACACACTCTGATAACACACACTCTGATAACACACACTCTGATAACACACACTCTGATAACACACACTCTGATAACACTCACTCTGATAACACTCACTCTGATAACACACACTCTGATAACACACACTCTGATAACACACTGATAACACACACTCTGATAACACACACTCTGATAACACACACTCTGATAACACACACTCTGATAACACTCACTCTGATAACACACACTCTGATAACACACTCTGATAACACTCACTCTGATAACACACACTCTGATAACACACTGATAACACACACTCTGATAACACACACTCTGATAACACTGATACACACACTCTGATAACACACACTCTGATAACACACACTCTGATAACACTCACTCTGATAACACACACTCTGATAACACACACTCTGATAACACTCTGATAACACACACTCTGATAACACTCACTCTGATAACACACACTCTGATAACACACACTCTGATAACACACACTCTGATAACACTCACTCTGATAACACACACTCTGATAACACCACTCTGATAACACACACTCTGATAACACACACTCTGATAACACACACTCTGATAACACACTGATAACACACACTCTGATAACACACACTCTGATAACACACACTCTGATAACACTCACTCTGATAACACACACTCTGATAACACACACTCTGATAACACTCACTCTGATAACACACACTCTGATAACACTCTGATAACACACACTCTGATAACACACACTCTGATAACACACACTCTGATAACACTCTGATAACACTCACTCTGATAACACACACTCTGATAACACACACTCTGATAACACACACTCTGATAACACACACTCTGATAACACACTCTGATAACACACACTCTGATAACACACACTCTGATAACACACACTCTGATAACACACACTCTGATAACACTCTGATAACACACACTCTGATAACACACACTCTGATAACACACACTCTGATAACACACACTCTGATAACACACACTCTGATAACACTCTGACACACTCTGATAACACACTCTGATAACACACACTCTGATAACACACACTCTGATAACACACACTCTGATAACACACACTCTGATAACACACACTCTGATAACACACACTCTGATAACACACACTCTGATAACACACACTCTGATAACACACACTCTGATAACACACACTCTGATAACACTCACTCTGATAACACTCTGATAACACACACTCTGATAACACACTCTGATAACACACACTCTGATAACACACACTCTGATAACACACACTCTGATAACACACACTCTGATAACACACACTCTGATAACACTCACTCTGATAACACTCTGATAACACACACTCTGATAACACTCACTCTGATAACACTCTGATAACACACACTCTGATAACACACACTCTGATAACACACACTCTGATAACACTCTGATAACACACACTCTGATAACACACACTCTGATAACACACACTCTGATAACACTCACTCTGATAACACTCTGATAACACACACTCTGATAACACTCACTCTGATAACACTCTGATAACACACACTCTGATAACACACACTCTGATAACACACTCTGAAACACTCTGATAACACACACTCTGATAACACACACTCTGATAACACACACTCTGATAACACACACTCTGATAACACTCTGATAACACACACTCTGATAACACACACTCTGATAACACACACTCTGATAACACACACTCTGATAACACACACTCTGATAACACTCTGATAACACACACTCTGATAACACTCTGATAACACACACTCTGATAACACACACTCTGATAACACACACTCTGATAACACACACTCTGATAACACTCACTCTGATAACACACACTCTGATAACACACACTCTGATAACACTCACTCTGATAACACACACTCTGATAACACACACTCTGATAACACTCACTCTGATAACACACACTCTGATAACACACACTCTGATAACACACACTCTGATAACACACACTCTGATAACACACACTCTGATAACACACACTCTGATAACACACACTCTGATAACACACACTCTGATAACACACACTCTGATAACACACACTCTGATAACACACACTCTGATAACACACACTCTGATAACACACACTCTGATAACACACACTCTGATAACACACACTCTGATAACACACTCTGATAACACACACTCTGATAACACACACTCTGATAACACACACTCTGATAACACACACTCTGATAACACACACTCTGATAACACTCACTCTGATAACACACACTCTGATAACACACACTCTGATAACACACACTCTGATAACACACACTCTGATAACACTCACTCTGATAACACACACTCTGATAACACACTGATAACACACACTCTGATAACACACACTCTGATAACACACACTCTGATAACACACACTCTGATAACACCACTCTGATAACACACACTCTGATAACACACACTCTGATAACACACACTCTGATAACACACACTCTGATAACACACACTCTGATAACACTCACTCTGATAACACACACTCTGATAACACACACTCTGATAACACACACTCTGATAACACACACTCTGATAACACCACTCTGATAACACACACTCTGATAACACACACTCTGATAACACTCACTCTGATAACACACACTCTGATAACACACACTCTGATAACACACACTCTGATAACACACACTCTGATAACACACACTCTGATAACACACACTCTGATAACACACACTCTGATAACACACACTCTGATAACACACACTCTGATAACACTCACTCTGATAACACACACTCTGATAACACTCTGATAACACACACTCTGATAACACACACTCTGATAACACACACTCTGATAACACACACTCTGATAACACTCTGATAACACTCACTCTGATAACACACACTCTGATAACACACACTCTGATAACACACACTCTGATAACACACACTCTGATAACACACACTCTGATAACACTCTGATAACACACACTCTGATAACACACACTCTGATAACACTCACTCTGATAACACACACTCTGATAACACTCTGATAACACACACTCTGATAACACACACTCTGATAACACACACTCTGATAACACACACTCTGATAACACACACTCTGATAACACTCACTCTGATAACACACACTCTGATAACACTCTGATAACACACACTCTGATAACACACACTCTGATAACACACACTCTGATAACACTCACTCTGATAACACACACTCTGATAACACACACTCTGATAACACACACTCTGATAACACACACTCTGATAACACACACTCTGATAACACTCACTCTGATAACACACACTCTGATAACACTCACTCTGATAACACACACTCTGATAACACACACTCTGATAACACACACTCTGATAACACACACTCTGATAACACTCACTCTGATAACACTCTGATAACACACACTCTGATAACACACACTCTGATAACACTCACTCTGATAACACACACTCTGATAACACTCACTCTGATAACACACACTCTGATAACACACACTCTGATAACACACACTCTGATAACACACACTCTGATAACACTCACTCTGATAACACACACTCTGATAACACTCACTCTGATAACACACACTCTGATAACACACACTCTGATAACACACACTCTGATAACACTCACTCTGATAACACACACTCTGATAACACTCACTCTGATAACACACACTCTGATAACACACACTCTGATAACACACACTCTGATAACACACACTCTGATAACACTCACTCTGATAACACACACTCTGATAACACACACTCTGATAACACTCACTCTGATAACACACACTCTGAACATACACACTCTGATAACACACACTCTGATAACACTCACTCTGATAACACACACTCTGATAACACACACTCTGATAACACTCACTCTGATAACACTCTGATAACACACACTCTGATAACACACACTCTAATAACACACACTCTGATAACACACACTCTGATAACACACACTCTGATAACACTCTGATAACACACACTCTGATAACACTCACTCTGATAACACTCTGATAACACACACTCTGATAACACTCACTCTGATAACACTCTGATAACACACACTCTGATAACACACACTCTGATAACACACACTCTGATAACACTCTGATAACACACACTCTGATAACACACACTCTGATAACACACACTCTGCTAAGCTAAAGGAGGCTAATGTTGGGCTATAAAGGAACTACAGCACGGTCACATGACTTCACGTCACCACCGCTAAGCTAAAGGAGGCTAATGTTGGGCTATAAAGGAACTACAGCACGGTCACATGACTTCACGTCACCACCGCTAAGCTAAAGGAGGCTAATGTTGGGCTATAAAGGAACTACAGCACGGTCACATGACTTCACGTCACCACCGCTAAGCTAAAGGAGGCTAATGTTGGGCTATAAAGGAACTACAGCACGGTCACATGACTTCACGTCACCACCGCTAAGCTAAAGGTGGCTAATGTTGGGCTATAAAGGAACTACAGCACGGTCACATGACTTCACGTCACCACCGCTAAGCTAAAGGAGGCTAATGTTGGGCTATAAAGGAACTACAGCACGGTCACATGACTTCACGTCACCACCGCTAAGCTAAAGGAGGCTAATGTTGGGCTATAAAGGAACTACAGCACGGTCACATGACTTCACTCACCACCGCTAAGCTAAAGGCGGCTAATGTTGGGCTATAAAGGAACTACAGCACGGTCACATGACTTCACGTCACCACCGCTAAGCTAAAGGTGGCTAATGTTGGGCTATAAAGGAACTACAGCACGGTCACATGACTTCACGTCACCACCGCTAAGCTAAAGGAGGCTAATGTTGGGCTATAGAGGAACTACAGCACGGTCACATGACTTCACGTCACCACCGCTAAGCTAAAGGAGGCTAATGTTGGGCTATAAAGGAACTACAGCACGGTCACATGACTTCACGTCACCACCGCTAAGCTAAAGGAGGCTAATGTTGGGCTATAAAGGAACTACAGCACGGTCACATGACTTCACGTCACCACCGCTAAGCTAAAGGAGGCTAATGTTGGGCTATAAAGGAACTACAGCACGGTCACATGACTTCACATCACCACCGCTAAGCTAAAGGAGGCTAATGTTGGGCTATAAAGGAACTACAGCACGGTCACATGACTTCACGTCACCACCGCTAAGCTAAAGGAGGCTAATGTTGGGCTATAGAGGAACTACAGCACGGTCACATGACTTCACGTCACCACCGCTAAGCTAAAGGAGGCTAATGTTGGGCTATAGAGGAACTACAGCACGGTCACATGACTTCACGTCACCACCGCTAAGCTAAAGGAGGCTAATGTTGGGCTATAAAGGAACTACAGCACGGTCACATGACTTCACGTCACCACCGCTAAGCTAAAGGAGGCTAATGTTGGGCTATAGAGGAACTACAGCACGGTCACATGACTTCACGTCACCACCGCTAAGCTAAAGGAGGCTAATGTTGGGCTATAAAGGAACTACAGCACGGTCACATGACTTCACGTCACCACCGCTAAGCTAAAGGAGGCTAATGTTGGGCTATAAAGGAACTACAGCACGGTCACATGACTTCACGTCACCACCGCTAAGCTAAAGGAGGCTAATGTTGGGCTATAGAGGAACTACAGCACGGTCACATGACTTCACGTCCCCACCGCTAAGCTAAAGGTGGCTAATGTTGATCTATAGAGGAACTACAGCACGGTCACATGACTTCACGTCCCCACCGCTAAGCTAAAGGAGGCTAATGTTTGGTGCCCTGTGTGAAACTAGAAATACATTTAATATCTTAAATGAATACGTGTGGGTTTTATTGTTACCATGTTGTGATTGTGGGATGGTAGAGATTAACAAAATGTCTGAACGTTTTTTTTTCTTTTAGTTCGAAGATGGTTCCTCCTCTTCCTGTTACCAAGGCGACCGACACTTCCTGTGGATTACCCAGAAGCCCCTGACACATTTGTACCGTTTACATTATGGTACACATAAAGTTGTGTGTGTGTTCTGTGTGTGTGACTTTGTGCGTGTGTGTCCTCACACATTATACTGTATATAGAATTTATATTCATATTTCTGACTTTAATATCACCTTTCTCATATTTTCAAATACGTATTCTTTATATATTGTTGACATAATATACTTATAAATAAACCAGAGATGTTTCCCTTCATCTTCGTTGATTCTGCTGAATTGATCTTTTATTTCTTTAGCATTCACAGTAGCACCTTCAGTTCAGAGCGAGGGTCCGGGACAGAAACACAACAACGGGTTGAATTTAAGAGTTTATTTAAAACCATGAAGATTATAATATTTATCAGTAAAGGAAATACAGTCAGATAGATATAAAGTTCATTTCAGTTTCAGATGGAGATATTCCAACACTGATCAGAATAACAACGATAACTTCTGAGCAAAAATACGATTATACAGTAAAATAATGTTTTACAAAGATTTATAATCAGGTATAAAGTAACCCTAACCCTACTAAACGTTAGCTTGCTGGCTAATAGCTTAACTTAACGTTAGCTTTCTGGCTAATAGCTGTCTGGTAGCTGAACTTAACGTTAGCTAGCTGTCTAGTAGCTGAACTTAACGTTAGCTAGCTGTCTAGTAGCTGAACTTAACGTTAGCTAGCTGTCTAGTAGCTGAACTTAACGTTAGCTTGCTGGCTAATAGCTTAACTTAACGTTAGCTAGCTGTCTAATAGCTGAACTTAACGTTAGCTTTCTGGCTAATAGCTGTCTGGTAGCTGAACTTAACGTTAGCTAGCTGTCTAGTAGCTGAACTTAACGTTAGCTTGCTGGCTAATAGCTGTCTGGTAGCTGAACTTAACGTTAGCTAGCTGTCTAGTAGCTGAACTTAACGGTAGCTTGCTGGCTAATAGCTGTCTAGTAGCTGAACTTAACGTTAGCTTGCTGGCTAATAGCTGTCTGGTAGCTGAACTTAACGTTAGCTAGCTGTCTAATAGCTGAACTTAACGTTAGCTTTCTGGCTAATAGCTGTCTGGTAGCTGAACTTAACGTTAGCTAGCTGTCTAGTAGCTGAACTTAACGTTAGCTTGCTGGCTAATAGCTGTCTGGTAGCTGAACTTAACGTTAGCTAGCTGTCTAGTAGCTGAACTTAACGTTAGCTTGCTGGCTAATAGCTGTCTGGTAGCTGAACTTAACGTTAGCTAGCTGTCTAATAGCTGAACTTAACGTTAGCTTTCTGGCTAATAGCTGTCTGGTAGCTGAACTTAACGTTAGCTAGCTGTCTAGTAGCTGAACTTAACGTTAGCTTGCTGGCTAATAGCTGTCTGGTAGCTGAACTTAACGTTAGCTAGCTGTCTAGTAGCTGAACTTAACGTTAGCTTGCTGGCTAATAGCTGTCTGGTAGCTGAACTTAACGTTAGCTAGCTGTCTAGTAGCTGAACTTAACGTTAGCTTGCTGGCTAATAGCTGAACTTAACGTTAGCTTGCTGGCCAATAGCTCTCTAATAGCTGAACTAAATGTTAGCTTGCTGTCTAGTAGCTGAACTTAACGTTAGCTTGCTGGCTAATAGCTGAACTTAACTTAGCTTGCTGGCTAATAGCTGAACTTAACGTTAGCTTGCTGGCTAATAGCTGTCTGGTAGCTGAACTTAACGGTAGCTTGCTGGCTAATAGCTGTCTAGTAGCTGAACTTAACGTTAGCTTGCTGGCTAATAGCTGTCTAGTAGCTGAACTTAACGTTAGCTTGCTGGCCAATAGCTGTCTAGTAGCTGAACTTAACGTTAGCTTGCTGGCTAATAGCTGTCTGGTAGCTGAACTTAACGTTAGCTAGCTGTCTAATAGCTGAACTTAACGTTAGCTTTCTGGCTAATAGCTGTCTGGTAGCTGAACTTAACGTTAGCTAGCTGTCTAGTAGCTGAACTTAACGTTAGCTTGCTGGCTAATAGCTGAACTTAACGTTAGCTTGCTGGCCAATAGCTCTCTAATAGCTGAACTAAATGTTAGCTTGCTGTCTAGTAGCTGAACTTAACGTTAGCTTGCTGGCTAATAGCTGAACTTAACTTAGCTTGCTGGCTAATAGCTAAACTTAACGTTAGCTTGCTGGCTAATAGCTGTCTGGTAGCTGAACTTAACGGTAGCTTGCTGGCTAATAGCTGTCTAGTAGCTGAACTTAACGTTAGCTTGCTGGCTAATAGCTGTCTGGTAGCTGAACTTAACGTTAGCTAGCTGTCTAGTAGCTGAACTTAACGTTAGCTTGCTGGCCAATAGCTCTCTAATAGCTGAACTAAATGTTAGCTTGCTGGCTAATAGCTGTCTAGTAGCTGAACTTAACGTTAGCTTGCTGTCTAGTAGCTGAACTTAACGTTAGCTTGCTGGCTAATAGCTGAACTTAACTTAGCTTGCTGGCTAATAGCTGAACTTAACGTTAGCTTGCTGTCTAGTAGCTGAACTTAACGTTAGCTTGCTGGCTAATAGCTGAACTTAACTTAGCTTTCTGGCTAATAGCTGAACTTAACTTAGCTTGCTGGCTAATAGCTGAACTTAACTTAGCTTGCTGGCTAATAGCTGAACTTAACGTTAGCTTGCTGGCTAATAGCTGTCTGGTAGCTGAACTTAACGGTAGCTTGCTGGCTAATAGCTGTCTAGTAGCTGAACTTAACGTTAGCTTGCTGGCTAATAGCTGTCTAGTAGCTGAACTTAACGTTAGCTTGCTGGCCAATAGCTGTCTAGTAGCTGAACTTAACGTTAGCTTGCTGGCTAATAGCTGAACTTAACGTTAGCTTGCTGGCTAATAGCTGAACTTAACGTTAGCTTGCTGGCTAATAGCTGAACTTAACGTTAGCTTGCTGGCTAATAGCTGAACTTAACGTTAGCTTGCTGGCTAATAGCTGAACTTAACTTAGCTTGCTGGCTAATAGCTGAACTTAACTTAGCTTGCTGGCTAATAGCTGAACTTAACGTTAGCTTGCTGGCTAATAGCTGTCTGGTAGCTGAACTTAACGGTAGCTTGCTGGCTAATAGCTGTCTAGTAGCTGAACTTAACGTTAGCTTGCTGGCTAATAGCTGTCTAGTAGCTGAACTTAACGTTAGCTTGCTGGCTAATAGCTGAACTTAACGTTAGCTTGCTGGCTAATAGCTGAACTTAACGTTAGCTTGCTGGCTAATAGCTGAACTTAACGTTAGCTTGCTGGCTAATAGCTGAACTTAACGTTAGCTTGCTGGCTAATAGCTGAACTTAACGTTAGCTTGCTGGCTAATAGCTGAACTTAACGTTAGCTTGCTGGCTAATAGCTGAACTTAACGTTAGCTTGCTGGCTAGTAGCTGAACTTAACGTTAGCTTGCTGGCTAATAGCTGAACTTAACGTTAGCTTGTTGTGACGCAGTCCTAAACCCGGAAGTAAGTTAGCATTTTCTCCATAGGGTTTTGGAAAATAGCTGGAAGTAAGGTCCGTGGTGGTCGAGACACATTGAAGAGAGAAATCATGTTTTGTTCTACGACAGTAGATACATCAGCAGTGACCCCACTGGGGATTTCTGAAGAGTTCACGTGTCTGAGAAACGATGGCTGTTACCGAGTGGCTGAATAGGCAACCCAGTCTCACGGCATCTCGTGTTCACCATCACGATGTTTAATCTATTGATTCGTGTTCACCATCACGATGTTTAATCTATTGACTCGTGTTCACCATCACGATGTTTAATCTATTGATTCGTGTTCACCATCACGATGTTTAATCTATTGACTCGTGTTCACCATCACGATGTTTAATCTATTGATTCGTGTTCACCATCACGATGTTTAATCTATTGACTCGTGTTCACCATCACGATGTTTAATCTATTGACTCGTGTTCACCATCACGATGTTTAATCTATTGACTCGTGTTCACCATCACGATGTTTAATCTATTGACTCGTGTTCACCATCACGATGTTTAATCTATTGACTCGTGTTCACCATCACGATGTTTAATCTATTGATTCGTGTTCACCATCACGATGTTTAATCTATTGACTCGTGTTCACCATCACGATGTTTAATCTATTGACTCGTGTTCACCATCACGATGTTTAATCTATTGACTCGTGTTCACCATCACGATGTTTAATCTATTGACTCGTGTTCACCATCACGATGTTTAATCTATTGACTCGTGTTCACCATCACGATGTTTAATCTATTGACTCGTGTTCACCATCACGATGTTTAATCTATTGACTCGTGTTCACCATCACGATGTTTAATCTATTGACTCGTGTTCACCATCACGATGTTTAATCTATTGACTCGTGTTCACCATCACGATGTTTAATCTATTGACTCGTGTTCACCATCACGATGTTTAATCTATTGATTCGTGTTCACCATCACGATGTTTAATCTATTGACTCGTGTTCACCATCACGATGTTTAATCTATTGACTCGTGTTCACCATCACGATGTTTAATCTATTGACTCGTGTTCACCATCACGATGTTTAATCTATTGACTCGTGTTCACCATCACGATGTGCCCTTTTCTTCGTGTTGCACAGCACGATTTTCAAAGCAATGTATTTCTACTGGTAACGTGTTTCGTGCCTGCAGGCTGCAGCACGTCTTTTTCTCCGGTCGGGTCGTGGGAGACCGGAAGCTGTGTGGTTCATAAAAACATGTTCTGACTCAATATCAAGCCACAATTATTGCTTTTATTTTAAATCGTATAATTTCGGACTTTTGTTGCTGTGAGGAAAATAAATGGCTCAGAGCCTCAGGATACTGACATCTGGATTTTTAAATCTTTCTTTCCTTCTAATTTGTTATTCTTTTCAAAATAACACACTGTTATTTACTCACCAATAACACTCAATTATCCTTGCTTTTATTTATTGGTTTAATTCCATAATCTCGGGCTTTTTTGGCGTCCGTCAGGAACTGGATTTCAAAATAAAAATAACCGGAAACAGACGTAGGCCTGTAAGGGACATTTCGAGCATCATTGCGATTGTCAACATTTCTGAGTTTAGGATGGCCGAAGACACTACACTACCCAGAATCCCCAGCTATCGTTTAGGACTACAGCCCCGTAAGGTTACGCAGAGCGTCAAACAGCTGTGTGAAATGGAACGAAACCACGCCGGACTATCCAAAACTGGAATCGAACGCCCCCCAGAACTACACATGCTGGCTATTGTGTTTCGCAACATGTTCTATGGGACGTCTCGACTGAACGTTTTCGTTTTTCCCACAATTACAAGTTGCCATTATTAAACACATTGGTGTTATCAAATGTAAAACATATAATTAATAAATGGGTGAAAATCGCTTGTGTCCATAATGCGCAGCATTAATATATACCCACATGACAGCTCATTGCTACTTTGTAATTCTACTCCACTACAGTTCAGAGGTTAAGCTGGTATTTTTACTCCACTGCATTTATTTGAGTTACTTTGCAGATTCTGATTAATGATGTGAAATATAAACAACCCTTAAATCAGACTTTAGTTACACCTGAGTGAAATGCAGGGAAGGTGATTGAGTGCCAACAATCAGGAGAGATGTTTGATAGTTGGTGCTTGAGAAGACTAAACATGTATCTGCAATTGACATTAATGGGAATGAGTAATAAAGTATATTAATTACTCGTTATTCTCTACTAATAGTTAATTAAAGACTGTGTATTATGGCTATTTTGCACATCCCTTTCAAGATTTCAAGATTTTAAAGGTTTATTGACCTATCATACACAACTACGGTGTAGTTATGCAATGAATGAAACACTTGGGTCACAGGTTCCTCAACAGCGCATTACAAGACATCTATCAACATGTGTGTACCTCCACCATTACACTGTCGTATTCTGCACATTTCTTATTCTATCTACATAAGAGTATAATTAATGTGTATAATATCTGTTAAAATAAGTGCTTCAACATAGTGAACACTGCAGGAAAGCAAGACCTTAATCTGTTATTTAATGTTTAAATAAAGGTTAATCCGTGTTTCTGTGTTGCACCTCCTCCTATTAATATCTGTGTACATCCTGCACTAAACTGCTTTATTGTAGAGATCACTTATAGTATCTTCTTGATTTTGTATATTCTATATTTCTATCACAGACCTTCTACTTTCCCCCTATGAAAGTATATGTACTCTTCATATTATTTTAATCAAATATAACACATAAAAGCAATAATTCAATAACGTGCTTTAACCACAGGGTGCACACAGACACTTGTGTGTACAACATCTGAAGGTGTGTAGTTTTATTCATGCCTTCACATCATTGTACAGCATATTGCTATACTATTTCAGACTCAGTATTTACATTCTTACATTCAAAATGCAATCCAATTCAAATCAGTAATATCTTTAAAAACTACAGTCCTCTTATATCAGCTGTGCACCGTTATGGTGTAAATATAACCTCTCTGTGAACTAGATCAGATGTAAAAGTCAGCCGAGTTAGTGTTGATACTGCAAGGAGACGTATTGTGTGAAGAGGAACTGAAGATGTTGTTTAATTGTTGATATATTTATGATCCACGTCAAGTATTCAGTTTCGGCGCCATGTCTTCAGTTTGTCCAAAGGTCTTCTCATCAGGGCGCTATAAATAAAGAACTACGGCAGATCTGTAGTATGTAATGCAGCCGAACCGTGTATTACAATGCCGTTATGAGATGACTTCCAAAGAGAAGAGCAAGAGCACTCGGAATTAAGTATTATTTCATTCTTTTAAAATGGAATTGAAGAGTGAATTATTGAGTAAATGTTGCCTATATGTTGCGTATCCTCTTTATACGTCCTGCGGTTGCTCTTAGTCTCTATGAAGCTAAAAAGGACACTTTAGGCAAACTGTTTAACATCAGCCCTGCTTTGTTGGAATGATAACATTGATGGCAATAAGACTAAGAAAACAAACACATTTCACTTGCAAAGGTTTCTTTATTGAGAGCAGACATGTGCAGAATAAGTGAAACATTTAGTCATTCGTTCAGATTATATTTGAAAACAGACATTTGGAATAGTTTGATCTCATTGACAGGGAGATTAACATAAGAACGCATTAACTATTAATACTTTCTGTTATTACTGCTAGCACTGATTTAAAAAGGGAAAGAAAGTGGCCATCACCGAATGATGTAACACAATGGTAAGATGCGCTCCACTTCAGTGAGTGTTGAGAACTCCCAGCTCTGACTTTACAGATTGACATACAGGTACTCGACGTTACCCTGGGTGCCCTCGTTGAGATTTTTCTGGATAACACTGATGCCAGCCTCCTGATTATCTTCAACCACATCTTTGTTGAGAAGCAGGCCGATGGCCTTTATTGGGTCGGATGTTTTCTTGTGCCACAGGAACACTTTGTTACCTCCGGTCCCTTTGTTCAGGTCAACATCCACCAGCTGGTAATGCTGCTGCTGAAACTCCAGATACTGATCCTCTTTGATGGAGACTTGTATTTCTTTGATTGCCTTCTTGAGGTCGGTGGTCTGACGGAACCAGATGAAGGCAAAGGCTCCTCCTGCACCTCTGTTAGTATCTTCATCCACACGGATGTAGCCCTTCTCAAAGAGCTCCATGTCAGATCCGTAGGAATCAGTGGCAGTGACGTCACAGATGTAGGTTTTCTTCTCTCTCTTCAGCCACAAGTGGATCAAGTTCCCCGCAGTATCGCGGTTCAGATCACAGGCCACTCTCTCCCAACCACCTGCAAACTTTTCGGCTTCATCGGCTGCATCTGTAGTGACACTAATGTCCACTATGGGAGTATCAAACTCTCCGCACCCTTGGAAGAACCAAAGGTAGAGGTAATCACCCCATGCTCCAGCATTGACATCTTTGAGGATACCTGTGTACCCTGCTCTGTTCAAACCATCAACCATCTCTTCGTTGAAGGACACTTGAACCTTGGTGATCGCCACTGGTCCACGTTTGTACCAAAGACGGATGTTATTTCCTCCTGCTCCTTGGTTCAGATTGCCATCGATTATATTGAAGCCTCTTTTTTCAAGGTTTATCTCCTCAGCTTCATTCAGGGACACTTGAAGCTCTGAGATGTAGGTGCTCATTGTGGGTTCCTGCATTCTAGAAAGACACGGCATGAGTAATCACGATCGTAGAAAAATCATCCTGACAAATTCAACCATCAGGAGTTACATTTTGAAAACAACAATGACATCTAAACCAAGTCCAAATCAAATGTATACTGCACAGAGTTCTGAAAAGTATTGATTACAATGTTTGTGAAACACAAAGAAGGTGTTACAGCAAGAAAGCAAGACCTTGTTGAACACTTACGTGTGTGCTGACAGCGAGTGACAGGCAGTACGAAGTCAACTGGTGTGCTGAAGTCTGTTGTACTGAACACAGGTCAGCTGCATATATATAGAGCCCAGAGATGCTGTGGGGCATTGTGCAATCGTTACCTGGGAGGAGGATATTCCAAGGAAAACGATGCTGAATTCGTGCCAACACGATGACTGAAGCCAAACGAGCCCACGCATCAAGTGTGTTTATGGGCGTGAGTGTTTCCATCAGTTCTGTGGAAGTCCCACACCCTGACAGGGCGACAGTTTCATTGGAAGAACATTGAGAAAGAATTATATACGAATATAGTGGATGTGAACAATTCAACCACTGACATCATCAATCAGAAACATGAATATCTACTGTGTCCTGGGAATCCAGGTGCATCTTGTGCAGGAGGGGGAGTTCTTCTGTGTGTGTGTGTGTGTGTGTGTGTGTGTGTGTGTGTGTGTGTGTATTTGTGTGTGTGTGTATGTGTGTGTGTGTGTGAGTGTATGTGTGTGTGCGTTGCTGTGTGTGTGCGTGTGTGTGTGTGTGTTTGTGTGTGTGTGTGTGTGTGTGTGTGTGTGTGTGTGTGTGTGTGTGTGTGTGTGTGTGTGTGTGTGTGTGTGCGTTGCTGTGTGTTTAACATCAGCCCTGATTTGTTGGAATGATAACATTGATGGCAATAACAGTTTAACAGTTTCATTGGAAGAACATTGAAATAGGCACACATAAGAAAAGATAAAAAGCACACATAAGAATGATCTATTTAACTGCTATTTAACTGCTGGTTAAATGTTGGTTAAATGTTGGTTAACTGCTGGTTAACTGTTGGTTAACTGCTGGTTAACTGCTGGTTAAATGTTGGTTAACTGCTGGTTAACTGCTATTTAACTGCTGGTTAACTGCTGGTTAACTGCTGGTTAACTGCTGGTTAAATGTTGGTTAAATGTTGGTTAACTGCTATTTAACTGCTATCTAACTGCTGGTTAACTGCTGGTTAAATGTTGGTTAACTGTTGGTTAACTGCTATTTAACTGCTGGTTAACTGCTGGTTAACTGCTATTTAACTGCTATTTAACTGCTATTTAACTGCTGGTTAACTGCTATTTAACTGCTATTTAACTGCTATTTAACTGCTATTTAACTGCTATTTAACTGTTGGTTAACTGCCGGTTAACTGCTATTTAACTGCTATTTAACTGCTATTTAACTGCTGGTTAACTGCTATTTAACTGCTATCTAACTGCTGGTTAACTGCTATTTAACTGCTGGTTAACTGCTATTTAACTGCTATTTAACTGCTGGTTAACTGCTGGTTAAATGTTGGTTAACTGTTGGTTAACTGCTATTTAACTGCTATTTAACTGCTATCTAACTGCTGGTTAACTGCTGGTTAAATGTTGGTTAACTGTTGGTTAACTGCTATTTAACTGCTATTTAACTGCTGGTTAACTGCTATCTAACTGCTGGTTAACTGCTGGTTAAATGTTGGTTAACTGTTGGTTAACTGCTATTTAACTGCTATTTAACTGCTGGTTAACTGCTATTTAACTGCTGGTTAACTGCTGGTTAAATGTTGGTTAACTGTTGGTTAACTGCTATTT
>CM070435.1:0-91020 GCA_036324595.1 Champsocephalus gunnari | reverse complement strand
GCTAACTGCTCCTTCCTCCTCCTCTCTCAGAGCTCACCTGCTAACTGCTCCTTCTCCTCCTCTCTCAGAGCTCACCTGCTAACTGCTCCTTCCTCCTCTCTCAGAGCTCACCTGCTAAACTGCTCCTTCTCCTCTCTCCAGAGCTCACCTGCTAACTGCTCCTTCTTCCTCTCTCAGAGCTCACCTGCTAACTGCTCCTTCCTCCTCCTCTCAGAGAGCTCACCTGCTAACTGCTCCTTCTCTCCTCTCTCAGAGCTCACCTGCTAACTGCTCCTTCCTCCTCCTCTCTCAGAGCTCACCTGCTAACTGCTCCTTCCTCCTCCTCTCTCAGAGCTCACCTGCTAACTGCTCCTTCTCCTCCTCTCTCAGAGCTCACCTGCTAACTGCTCCTTCCTCCTCTCTCGAGAGCTCACCTGCTAACTGCTCCTTCCTCCTCTCTCTCAGAGCTCACCTGCTAACTGCTCCTTCCTCCTCTCTCAGAGCTCACCTGCTAACTGCTCCTTCTCCTCCTCTCTCAGAGAGCTCACCTGCTAACTGCTCCTTCTCCTCTCTCAGAGCTCACCTGCTAACTGCTCCTTCCTCCTCTCTCAGAGCTCACCTGCTAACTGCTCCTTCCTCCTCCTCTCTCAGAGCTCACCTGCTAACTGCTCCTTCCTCCTCTCTCAGAGAGCTCACCTGCTAACTGCTCCTTCCTTCCTCTCTCAGAGCTCACCTGCTAACTGCTCCTTCCTCCTCTCTCAGAGCTCACCTGCTAACTGCTCCTTCTCTCCTCTCTCAGAGAGCTCACCTGCTAACTGCTCCTTCTCTCCTCTCTCAGAGAGCTCACCTGCTAACTGCTCCTTCCTCCTCTCTCAGAGCTCACCTGCTAACTGCTCCTTCTCCTCTCTCAGAGCTCACCTGCTAACTGCTCCTTCCTCCCTCTCTCAGAGAGCTCACCTGCTAACTGCTCCTTCCTCCTCTCTCAGAGCTCACCTGCTAACTGCTCCTTCCTCCTCTCTCAGAGCTCACCTGCTAACTGCTCCTTCTCCTCCTCTCTCAGAGAGCTCACCTGCTAACTGCTCCTTCTCTCCTCTCTCAGAGAGCTCACCTGCTAACTGCTCCTTCCTCCTCTCTCAGAGCTCACCTGCTAACTGCTCCTTCCTCCTCTCTCAGAGAGCTCACCTGCTAACTGCTCCTTCCTCCTCTCTCTCAGAGCTCACCTGCTAACTGCTCCTTCTCCTCTCTCAGAGCTCACTGCTAACTGTCCTTCTTCCTCCTCAGAGCTCACTGCTAACTGCTCCTTCTTCCTCTCTCAGAGCTCACCTGCTAACTGCTCCTTCCTCCTCTCTCTCAGAGCTCACCTGCTAACTGCTCCTTCCTCCTCTCTCAGAGAGCTCACCTGCTAACTGCTCCTTCTTCCTCTCTCAGAGCTCACCTGCTAACTGCTCCTTCTTCCTCTCTCAGAGCTCACCTGCTAACTGCTCCTTCTCCTCCTCTCTCAGAGAGCTCACCTGCTAACTGCTCCTTCTCTCCTCTCTCAGAGAGCTCACCTGCTAACTGCTCCTTCCTCCTCTCCTCAGAGAGCTCACCTGCTAACTGCTCCTTCCTCCTCCTCTCTCAGAGCTCACCTGCTAACTGCTCCTTCTCTCCTCTCTCAGAGCTCACCTGCTAACTGCTCCTTCCTCCTCTCTCAGAGAGCTCACCTGCTAACTGCTCCTTCCTCCTCCTCTCTCAGAGAGCTCACCTGCTAACTGCTCCTTCTTCCTCTCCTCAGAGAGCTCACCTGCTAACTGCTCCTTCCTCCTCTCTCAGAGCTCACCTGCTAACTGCTCCTTCCTCCTCTCTCAGAGAGCTCACCTGCTAACTGCTCCTTCTTCCTCTCTCAGAGAGCTCACCTGCTAACTGCTCCTTCTTCCTCTCTCTCAGAGCTCACCTGCTAACTGCTCCTTCCTCCTCCTCTCTCAGAGAGCTCACCTGCTAACTGCTCCTTCTTCCTCTCTCAGAGAGCTCACCTGCTAACTGCTCCTTCCTCCTCTCTCAGAGAGCTCACCTGCTAACTGCTCCTTCTTCCTCTCTCAGAGCTCACCTGCTAACTGCTCCTTCTTCCTCTCTCAGAGCTCACCTGCTAACTGCTCCTTCCTCCTCTCCTCAGAGAGCTCACCTGCTAACTGCTCCTTCTTCCTCTCTCTCAGAGAGCTCACCTGCTAACTGCTCCTTCTTCCTCTCTCAGAGAGCTCACCTGCTAACTGCTCCTTCTTCCTCTCTCAGAGCTCACCTGCTAACTGCTCCTTCTTCCTCTCTCAGAGCTCACCTGCTAACTGCTCCTTCTTCCTCTCTCAGAGAGCTCACCTGCTAACTGCTCCTTCTTCCTCTCTCAGAGAGCTCACCTGCTAACTGCTCCTTCCTCCTCTCTCAGAGAGCTCACCTGCTAACTGCTCCTTCCTCCTCTCTCAGAGCTCACCTGCTAACTGCTCCTTCTTCCTCTCTCAGAGAGCTCACCTGCTAACTGCTCCTTCCTCCTCTCTCAGAGCTCACCTGCTAACTGCTCCTTCTTCCTCTCTCAGAGAGCTCACCTGCTAACTGCTCCTTCCTCCTCTCTCAGAGCTCACCTGCTAACTGCTCCTTCCTCCTCTCTCAGAGAGCTCACCTGCTAACTGCTCCTTCTTCCTCTCTCACAGAGCTCACCTGCTAACTGCTCCTTCTTCCTCTCTCTCAGAGCTCACCTGCTAACTGCTCCTTCTTCCTCTCTCAGAGAGCTCACCTGCTAACTGCTCCTTCCTCCTCTCTCAGAGAGCTCACCTGCTAACTGCTCCTTCCTCCTCTCTCAGAGAGCTCACCTGCTAACTGCTCCTTCTTCCTCTCTCAGAGCTCACCTGCTAACTGCTCCTTCTTCCTCTCTCAGAGAGCTCACCTGCTAACTGCTCCTTCTTCCTCTCTCTCAGAGCTCACCTGCTAACTGCTCCTTCTCCTCTCTCACAGAGCTCACCTGCTAACTGCTCCTTCCTCCTCTCTCAGAGCTCACCTGCTAACTGCTCCTTCTTCCTCTCTCAGAGAGCTCACCTGCTAACTGCTCCTTCTTCCTCTCTCTCAGAGCTCACCTGCTAACTGCTCCTTCTTCCTCTCTCACAGAGCTCACCTGCTAACTGCTCCTTCTTCCTCTCCTCAGAGAGCTCACCTGCTAACTGCTCCTTCTTCCTCTCTCAGAGAGCTCACCTGCTAACTGCTCCTTCTTCCTCTCCTCAGAGAGCTCACCTGCTAACTGCTCCTTCTTCCTCTCTCAGAGAGCTCACCTGCTAACTGCTCCTTCTCCTCTCTCTCAGAGAGCTCACCTGCTAACTGCTCCTTCTTCCTCTCTCAGAGCTCACCTGCTAACTGCTCCTTCTTCCTCTCTCAGAGAGCTCACCTGCTAACTGCTCCTTCCTCCTCTCTCAGAGCTCACCTGCTAACTGCTCCTTCTTCCTCTCTCAGAGCTCACCTGCTAACTGCTCCTTCTTCCTCTCTCAGAGAGCTCACCTGCTAACTGCTCCTTCTTCCTCTCTCAGAGCTCACCTGCTAACTGCTCCTTCTTCCTCTCTCAGAGAGCTCACCTGCTAACTGCTCCTTCTTCCTCTCTCAGAGAGCTCACCTGCTAACTGCTCCTTCTTCCTCTCTCAGAGAGCTCACCTGCTAACTGCTCCTTCCTCCTCTCTCTCAGAGAGCTCACCTGCTAACTGCTCCTTCTTCCTCTCTCAGAGCTCACCTGCTAACTGCTCCTTCTTCCTCTCTCTCAGAGAGCTCACCTGCTAACTGCTCCTTCTTCCTCTCTCAGAGCTCACCTGCTAACTGCTCCTTCTTCCTCTCTCAGAGAGCTCACCTGCTAACTGCTCCTTCTTCCTCTCTCAGAGAGCTCACCTGCTAACTGCTCCTTCTTCCTCTCTCAGAGAGCTCACCTGCTAACTGCTCCTTCTCCTCTCTCAGAGCTCACCTGCTAACTGCTCCTTCCTCCTCTCTCAGAGAGCTCACCTGCTAACTGCTCCTTCTTCCTCTCTCAGAGAGCTCACCTGCTAACTGCTCCTTCTTCCTCTCCTCAGAGAGCTCACCTGCTAACTGCTCCTTCTTCCTCTCCTCAGAGAGCTCACCTGCTAACTGCTCCTTCTTCCTCTCTCAGAGCTCACCTGCTAACTGCTCCTTCTTCCTCTCTCAGAGAGCTCACCTGCTAACTGCTCCTTCTTCCTCTCTCAGAGCTCACCTGCTAACTGCTCCTTCTTCCTCTCTCAGAGCTCACCTGCTAACTGCTCCTTCTTCCTCTCTCAGAGCTCACCTGCTAACTGCTCCTTCTTCCTCTCTCTCAGAGCTCACCTGCTAACTGCTCCTTCTTCCTCTCTCTCAGAGCTCACCTGCTAACTGCTCCTTCTTCCTCTCTCAGAGCTCACCTGCTAACTGCTCCTTCTTCTCTCTCTCAGAGCTCACCTGCTAACTGCTCCTTCTTCCTCTCTCAGAGCTCACCTGCTAACTGCTCCTTCTTCCTCTCTCAGAGCTCACCTGCTAACTGCTCCTTCTTCCTCTCTCTCAGAGCTCACCTGCTAACTGCTCCTTCTTCCTCTCTCTCAGAGCTCACCTGCTAACTGCTCCTTCCTCCTCTCTCAGAGCTCACCTGCTAACTGCTCCTTCTTCCTCTCTCAGAGCTCACCTGCTAACTGCTCCTTCCTCCTCTCTCTCTCAGAGCTCACCTGCTAACTGCTCCTTCTTCCTCTCTCAGAGAGCTCACCTGCTAACTGCTCCTTCTCCTCTCTCTCTCAGAGCTCACCTGCTAACTGCTCCTTCTTCCTCTCTCAGAGAGCTCACCTGCTAACTGCTCCTTCTTCCTCCTCTCTCAGAGAGCTCACCTGCTAACTGCTCCTTCTTCCTCTCTCTCAGAGAGCTCACCTGCTAACTGCTCCTTCTCCTCTCTCTCTCAGAGACTCACCTGCTAACTGCTCCTTCTTCCTCTCTCTCAGAGAGCTCACCTGCTAACTGCTCCTTCTTCCTCTCTCTCTCAGAGAGCTCACCTGCTAACTGCTCCTTCTTCCTCTCTCTCAGAGAGCTCACCTGCTAACTGCTCCTTCTTCCTCTCTCAGAGCTCACCTGCTAACTGCTCCTTCTTCCTCTCTCAGAGAGCTCACCTGCTAACTGCTCCTTCTTCCTCTCTCAGAGCTCACCTGCTAACTGCTCCTTCTTCCTCTCTCTCAGAGCTCACCTGCTAACTGCTCCTTCTTCCTCTCTCTCAGAGCTCACCTGCTAACTGCTCCTTCTTCCTCTCTCAGAGCTCACCTGCTAACTGCTCCTTCTTCCTCTCTCTCAGAGCTCACCTGCTAACTGCTCCTTCTTCCTCTCTCAAGAGCTCACCTGCTAACTGCTCCTTCTCCTCTCTCTCAGAGCTCACCTGCTAACTGCTCCTTCTTCCTCTCTCTCAGAGCTCACCTGCTAACTGCTCCTTCTTCCTCTCTCAGAGAGCTCACCTGCTAACTGCTCCTTCTTCCTCTCTCAGAGCTCACCTGCTAACTGCTCCTTCTTCCTCTCTCAGAGCTCACCTGCTAACTGCTCCTTCTTCCTCTCTCAGAGAGCTCACCTGCTAACTGCTCCTTCTTCCTCTCTCAGAGCTCACCTGCTAACTGCTCCTTCTTCCTCTCTCTCAGAGAGCTCACCTGCTAACTGCTCCTTCTTCCTCTCTCTCAGAGAGCTCACCTGCTAACTGCTCCTTCTTCCTCTCTCTCAGAGAGCTCACCTGCTAACTGCTCCTTCTTCCTCTCTCAGAGCTCACCTGCTAACTGCTCCTTCTTCCTCTCTCAGAGCTCACCTGCTAACTGCTCCTTCTTCCTCTCTCTCAGAGCTCACCTGCTAACTGCTCCTTCTTCCTCTCTCTCAGAGCTCACCTGCTAACTGCTCCTTCTTCCTCTCTCTCAGAGCTCACCTGCTAACTGCTCCTTCTTCCTCTCTCAGAGCTCACCTGCTAACTGCTCCTTCTTCCTCTCTCAGAGCTCACCTGCTAACTGCTCCTTCTTCCTCTCTCAGAGCTCACCTGCTAACTGCTCCTTCTCCTCTCTCTCAGAGCTCACCTGCTAACTGCTCCTTCTTCCTCTCTCTCAGAGCTCACCTGCTAACTGCTCCTTCTTCCTCTCTCAGAGAGCTCACCTGCTAACTGCTCCTTCTTCCTCTCTCTCAGAGCTCACCTGCTAACTGCTCCTTCTTCCTCTCTCTCAGAGCTCACCTGCTAACTGCTCCTTCTTCCTCTCTCAGAGCTCACCTGCTAACTGCTCCTTCTTCCTCTCTCAGAGCTCACCTGCTAACTGCTCCTTCTTCCTCTCTCAGAGCTCACCTGCTAACTGCTCCTTCCTCCTCTCTCTCAGAGCTCACCTGCTAACTGCTCCTTCTTCCTCTCTCAGAGCTCACCTGCTAACTGCTCCTTCTTCCTCTCTCTCAGAGCTCACCTGCTAACTGCTCCTTCTTCCTCTCTCTCAGAGCTCACCTGCTAACTGCTCCTTCTTCCTCTCTCAGAGCTCACCTGCTAACTGCTCCTTCTTCCTCTCTCTCAGAGCTCACCTGCTAACTGCTCCTTCTTCCTCTCTCAGAGAGCTCACCTGCTAACTGCTCCTTCTTCCTCTCTCAGAGAGCTCACCTGCTAACTGCTCCTTCTTCCTCTCTCTCAGAGAGCTCACCTGCTAACTGCTCCTTCTTCCTCTCTCTCAGAGCTCACCTGCTAACTGCTCCTTCTTCCTCTCTCAGAGAGCTCACCTGCTAACTGCTCCTTCTTCCTCTCTCAGAGAGCTCACCTGCTAACTGCTCCTTCTTCCTCTCTCTCAGAGCTCACCTGCTAACTGCTCCTTCTTCCTCTCTCAGAGAGCTCACCTGCTAACTGCTCCTTCTTCCTCTCTCAGAGAGCTCACCTGCTAACTGCTCCTTCTTCCTCTCTCTCAGAGCTCACCTGCTAACTGCTCCTTCTTCCTCTCTCTCAGAGCTCACCTGCTAACTGCTCCTTCTTCCTCTCTCTCAGAGCTCACCTGCTAACTGCTCCTTCTTCCTCTCTCTCAGAGCTCACCTGCTAACTGCTCCTTCTTCCTCTCTCAGAGCTCACCTGCTAACTGCTCCTTCCTCCTCTCTCAGAGCTCACCTGCTAACTGCTCCTTCTTCCTCTCTCTCAGAGCTCACCTGCTAACTGCTCCTTCTTCCTCTCTCTCAGAGCTCACCTGCTAACTGCTCCTTCTTCCTCTCTCAGAGCTCACCTGCTAACTGCTCCTTCTTCCTCTCTCAGAGAGCTCACCTGCTAACTGCTCCTTCTTCCTCTCTCAGAGCTCACCTGCTAACTGCTCCTTCTTCCTCTCTCAGAGCTCACCTGCTAACTGCTCCTTCTTCCTCTCTCAGAGAGCTCACCTGCTAACTGCTCCTTCTTCCTCTCTCAGAGAGCTCACCTGCTAACTGCTCCTTCTTCCTCTCTCTCAGAGCTCACCTGCTAACTGCTCCTTCTTCCTCTCTCAGAGAGCTCACCTGCTAACTGCTCCTTCTTCCTCTCTCAGAGCTCACCTGCTAACTGCTCCTTCTTCCTCTCTCAGAGCTCACCTGCTAACTGCTCCTTCTTCCTCTCTCAGAGCTCACCTGCTAACTGCTCCTTCTTCCTCTCTCTCAGAGCTCACCTGCTAACTGCTCCTTCTTCCTCTCTCAGAGAGCTCACCTGCTAACTGCTCCTTCCTCCTCTCTCAGAGAGCTCACCTGCTAACTGCTCCTTCTCTCCTCTCTCAGAGAGCTCACCTGCTAACTGCTCCTTCTTCCTCTCTCAGAGAGCTCACCTGCTAACTGCTCCTTCTTCCTCTCTCTCAGAGCTCACCTGCTAACTGCTCCTTCTTCCTCTCTCAGAGAGCTCACCTGCTAACTGCTCCTTCTTCCTCTCTCAGAGCTCACCTGCTAACTGCTCCTTCTTCCTCTCTCAGAGAGCTCACCTGCTAACTGCTCCTTCTTCCTCTCTCTCAGAGCTCACCTGCTAACTGCTCCTTCTTCCTCTCTCAGAGAGCTCACCTGCTAACTGCTCCTTCTTCCTCTCTCTCAGAGCTCACCTGCTAACTGCTCCTTCTCCTCTCTCAGAGAGCTCACCTGCTAACTGCTCCTTCTTCCTCTCTCAGAGAGCTCACCTGCTAACTGCTCCTTCTTCCTCTCTCAGAGCTCACCTGCTAACTGCTCCTTCTTCCTCTCTCAGAGCTCACCTGCTAACTGCTCCTTCTTCCTCTCTCTCAGAGCTCACCTGCTAACTGCTCCTTCTTCCTCTCTCAGAGAGCTCACCTGCTAACTGCTCCTTCTTCCTCTCTCAGAGCTCACCTGCTAACTGCTCCTTCTTCCTCTCTCAGAGAGCTCACCTGCTAACTGCTCCTTCTTCCTCTCTCAGAGAGCTCACCTGCTAACTGCTCCTTCTTCCTCTCTCAGAGCTCACCTGCTAACTGCTCCTTCTTCCTCTCTCACAGAGCTCACCTGCTAACTGCTCCTTCTTCCTCTCTCAGAGCTCACCTGCTAACTGCTCCTTCTTCCTCTCTCAGAGCTCACCTGCTAACTGCTCCTTCTTCCTCTCTCAGAGCTCACCTGCTAACTGCTCCTTCTTCCTCTCTCAGAGCTCACCTGCTAACTGCTCCTTCTTCCTCTCTCAGAGAGCTCACCTGCTAACTGCTCCTTCTTCCTCTCTCAGAGCTCACTGCTAACTGCTCCTTCTTCCTCTCTCAGAGCTCACCTGCTAACTGCTCCTTCTTCCTCTCTCAGAGCTCACCTGCTAACTGCTCCTTCTTCCTCTCTCAGAGAGCTCACCTGCTAACTGCTCCTTCTTCCTCTCTCTCAGAGCTCACCTGCTAACTGCTCCTTCTTCCTCTCTCAGAGAGCTCACCTGCTAACTGCTCCTTCTTCCTCTCTCTCAGAGCTCACCTGCTAACTGCTCCTTCTTCCTCTCTCAGAGCTCACCTGCTAACTGCTCCTTCTTCCTCTCTCTCAGAGCTCACCTGCTAACTGCTCCTTCTTCCTCTCTCTCAGAGCTCACCTGCTAACTGCTCCTTCTTCCTCTCTCAGAGCTCACCTGCTAACTGCTCCTTCTTCCTCTCTCAGAGCTCACCTGCTAACTGCTCCTTCTTCCTCTCTCAGAGCTCACCTGCTAACTGCTCCTTCTTCCTCTCTCAGAGCTCACCTGCTAACTGCTCCTTCTTCTCTCTCTCAGAGCTCACCTGCTAACTGCTCCTTCTTCCTCTCTCTCAGAGCTCACCTGCTAACTGCTCCTTCTTCCTCTCTCTCAGAGAGCTCACCTGCTAACTGCTCCTTCTTCCTCTCTCAGAGCTCACCTGCTAACTGCTCCTTCTTCCTCTCTCAGAGAGCTCACCTGCTAACTGCTCCTTCTTCCTCTCTCAGAGAGCTCACCTGCTAACTGCTCCTTCTTCCTCTCTCAGAGAGCTCACCTGCTAACTGCTCCTTCTTCCTCTCTCAGAGCTCACCTGCTAACTGCTCCTTCTTCCTCTCTCAGAGAGCTCACCTGCTAACTGCTCCTTCTTCCTCTCTCTCAGAGCTCACCTGCTAACTGCTCCTTCTTCCTCTCTCAGAGCTCACCTGCTAACTGCTCCTTCTTCCTCTCTCAGAGCTCACCTGCTAACTGCTCCTTCTTCCTCTCTCTCAGAGCTCACCTGCTAACTGCTCCTTCTTCCTCTCTCTCAGAGCTCACCTGCTAACTGCTCCTTCTTCCTCTCTCAGAGAGCTCACCTGCTAACTGCTCCTTCTTCCTCTCTCAGAGAGCTCACCTGCTAACTGCTCCTTCTTCCTCTCTCTCAGAGCTCACCTGCTAACTGCTCCTTCTTCCTCTCTCAGAGCTCACCTGCTAACTGCTCCTTCTTCCTCTCTCAGAGAGCTCACCTGCTAACTGCTCCTTCTTCCTCTCTCTCAGAGCTCACCTGCTAACTGCTCCTTCTTCCTCTCTCAGAGAGCTCACCTGCTAACTGCTCCTTCTTCCTCTCTCTCAGAGCTCACCTGCTAACTGCTCCTTCTTCCTCTCTCAGAGCTCACCTGCTAACTGCTCCTTCTTCCTCTCTCTCAGAGCTCACCTGCTAACTGCTCCTTCTTCCTCTCTCAGAGCTCACCTGCTAACTGCTCCTTCTTCCTCTCTCTCAGAGCTCACCTGCTAACTGCTCCTTCCTCCTCTCTCAGAGCTCACCTGCTAACTGCTCCTTCTTCCTCTCTCAGAGCTCACCTGCTAACTGCTCCTTCTTCCTCTCTCTCAGAGCTCACCTGCTAACTGCTCCTTCTTCCTCTCTCAGAGAGCTCACCTGCTAACTGCTCCTTCTTCCTCTCTCTCAGAGCTCACCTGCTAACTGCTCCTTCTTCCTCTCTCTCAGAGAGCTCACCTGCTAACTGCTCCTTCTTCCTCTCTCAGAGAGCTCACCTGCTAACTGCTCCTTCTTCCTCTCTCAGAGAGCTCACCTGCTAACTGCTCCTTCTTCCTCTCTCAGAGCTCACCTGCTAACTGCTCCTTCTTCCTCTCTCAGAGAGCTCACCTGCTAACTGCTCCTTCTTCCTCTCTCAGAGCTCACCTGCTAACTGCTCCTTCTTCCTCTCTCAGAGAGCTCACCTGCTAACTGCTCCTTCTTCCTCTCTCAGAGCTCACCTGCTAACTGCTCCTTCTTCCTCTCTCAGAGAGCTCACCTGCTAACTGCTCCTTCTTCCTCTCTCTCAGAGAGCTCACCTGCTAACTGCTCCTTCTTCCTCTCTCAGAGCTCACCTGCTAACTGCTCCTTCTTCCTCTCTCAGAGAGCTCACCTGCTAACTGCTCCTTCTTCCTCTCTCTCAGAGAGCTCACCTGCTAACTGCTCCTTCTTCCTCTCTCTCAGAGAGCTCACCTGCTAACTGCTCCTTCTTCCTCTCTCAGAGCTCACCTGCTAACTGCTCCTTCTTCCTCTCTCAGAGCTCACCTGCTAACTGCTCCTTCTTCCTCTCTCTCAGAGCTCACCTGCTAACTGCTCCTTCTTCCTCTCTCAGAGCTCACCTGCTAACTGCTCCTTCTTCCTCTCTCTCAGAGCTCACCTGCTAACTGCTCCTTCTTCCTCTCTCAGAGAGCTCACCTGCTAACTGCTCCTTCTTCCTCTCTCAGAGCTCACCTGCTAACTGCTCCTTCCTCCTCTCTCAGAGAGCTCACCTGCTAACTGCTCCTTCTTCCTCTCTCAGAGCTCACCTGCTAACTGCTCCTTCTTCCTCTCTCAGAGAGCTCACCTGCTAACTGCTCCTTCTTCCTCTCTCAGAGCTCACCTGCTAACTGCTCCTTCCTCCTCTCTCAGAGAGCTCACCTGCTAACTGCTCCTTCTTCCTCTCTCAGAGAGCTCACCTGCTAACTGCTCCTTCTTCCTCTCTCAGAGCTCACCTGCTAACTGCTCCTTCTTCCTCTCTCTCTCAGAGCTCACCTGCTAACTGCTCCTTCTTCCTCTCTCAGAGAGCTCACCTGCTAACTGCTCCTTCTTCCTCTCTCAGAGAGCTCACCTGCTAACTGCTCCTTCTTCCTCTCTCAGAGCTCACCTGCTAACTGCTCCTTCTTCCTCTCTCTCAGAGCTCACCTGCTAACTGCTCCTTCTTCCTCTCTCAGAGCTCACCTGCTAACTGCTCCTTCTTCCTCTCTCACAGAGCTCACCTGCTAACTGCTCCTTCCTCCTCTCTCTCAGAGAGCTCACCTGCTAACTGCTCCTTCTTCCTCTCTCAGAGAGCTCACCTGCTAACTGCTCCTTCTTCCTCTCTCAGAGCTCACCTGCTAACTGCTCCTTCTTCCTCTCTCTCAGAGCTCACCTGCTAACTGCTCCTTCTTCCTCTCTCAGAGAGCTCACCTGCTAACTGCTCCTTCTTCCTCTCTCAGAGAGCTCACCTGCTAACTGCTCCTTCCTCCTCTCTCAGAGCTCACCTGCTAACTGCTCCTTCCTCCTCTCTCAGAGAGCTCACCTGCTAACTGCTCCTTCTTCCTCTCTCTCAGAGAGCTCACCTGCTAACTGCTCCTTCTTCCTCTCTCAGAGAGCTCACCTGCTAACTGCTCCTTCTTCCTCTCTCTCAGAGCTCACCTGCTAACTGCTCCTTCTTCCTCTCTCTCAGAGCTCACCTGCTAACTGCTCCTTCTTCCTCTCTCAGAGAGCTCACCTGCTAACTGCTCCTTCTTCCTCTCTCTCAGAGCTCACCTGCTAACTGCTCCTTCTTCCTCTCTCAGAGCTCACCTGCTAACTGCTCCTTCCTCCTCTCTCAGAGAGCTCACCTGCTAACTGCTCCTTCTTCCTCTCTCTCAGAGAGCTCACCTGCTAACTGCTCCTTCTTCCTCTCTCTCAGAGAGAGGAAGAGGCTAGGGTCCTGCCCCAGGTAGAGGTTAGGGTCCTGCCCCAGGTAGAGGTTAGGGTCCTGCCCTCAGGTAGAGGTTAGGGTCCTGCCCCAGGTAGAGGTTAGGGTCCTGCCCCCAGGTAGAGGTTAGGGTCCTGCCCCAGGTAGAGGTTAGGGTCCTGCCCCCAGGTAGAGGTTAGGGTCCTGCCCCCAGGTAGAGGTTAGGGTCCTGCCCCAGGTAGAGGTTAGGGTCCTGCCCCCAGGTAGAGGTTAGGGTCCTGCCTTCAGGTAGAGGTTAGGGTCCTGCCCCCAGGTAGAGGTTAGGGTCCTGCCTTCAGGTAGAGGTTAGGGTCCTGCCCCAGGTAGAGGTTAGGGTCCTGCCTTCAGGTAGAGGTTAGGGTCCTGCCCCCAGGTAGAGGTTAGGGTCCTGCCCCCAGGTAGAGGTTAGGGTCCTGCCCCAGGTAGAGGTTAGGGTCCTGCCTTCAGGTAGAGGTTAGGGTCCTGCCTTCAGGTAGAGGTTAGGGTCCTGCCCCCAACAGCTGACATGCTTCGTAGTACAGGGCTCTGAGCTTCACCGGAGCCGCTCTGCTCTCAATGTTTATTTTCTGTTTGAATATCTCCTAACGTTCGTCTTCATGTTGTTCTGCAGTTTTCCCAGCAGCCCCGGCGGTGTGAAGATGTCTGACGATGACGATGTTCCGGTGACGAAGAGGAGTCGAGTTTATTATGGCAGCCTGGAGGAGAGAGAGAGGGAGAGGCTGGGGGGCGAGCGAGGGAGAGACGCCCTTAAGGCTGGCATCAAGGCTGGGAACATCAACATCTCCTCAGGTAAACAACAACAACATTATACATCTGTAAACATCAACATCTCCTTGTGGGTGAACTACA
This sequence comes from Champsocephalus gunnari, assembly GCA_036324595.1. Lineage (NCBI taxonomy): Eukaryota > Metazoa > Chordata > Actinopteri > Perciformes > Channichthyidae > Champsocephalus > Champsocephalus gunnari. Next base: position 77,844 of record CM070435.1, on the reverse strand, counting down.
TTTCCCATGATGCCTTGTGGGTGAACTACGTTTCCCATGTGGGTGAACTACGTTTCCCATGATGCCTTGTGGGTGAACTACGTTTCCCATGATGCCTTGTGGGTGAACTACATTTCCCCTGATGCCTTGTGGGTGAACTACGTTTCCCATGATGCCTTGTGGGTGAACTACGTTTCCCATGATGCCTTGTGGGTGAACTACGTTTCCCATGATGCCTTGTGGGTGAACTACGTTTCCCATGATGCCTTGTGGGTGAACTACGTTTCCCATGATGCCTTGTGGGTGAACTACGTTTCCCATGATGCCTTGTGGGTGAACTACATTTCCCATGATGCCTTGTGGGTGAACTACGTTTCCCATGATGCCTTGTGGGTGAACTACGTTTCCCATGATGCCTTGTGGGTGAACTACGTTTCCCATGATGCCTTGTGAGTGAACTACGTTTCCCATGATGCCTTGTGAGTAGTGCTGAGCACTTACATCATTCTGGTGTCGGTGATTCAAACGTTCCCTGATGAACGTTATTCAGCGTGAATAGACGAGTGCTAACCGCAGTGCGCTCGGTGGACAGCATCACATGTAGTTTCACCTTCGATTCACGGTTTGAAAACGTAGCATTTCGCCACATGCTAATGCTAACCGGAAGTGAAGAATTTTCAGAATAAAAGTATTAAGTTAATAGTGTGAACTTCCGGATTTTCAGAATAAAACTGATTTAAATTAAATAGTGTATTTAATTCAAAATGACGCCATATCAACATTGATTCTAATGTCTAACAGTATGTATGTACATCACTATGTATGTAGTGTACTGTATAATGTACACGTGTAGAGTTGTAGAAAAGACATGGTGCACAGACAGTACAGTACTCTGACTGTTCAGTCACTACAGTGTAGCCTGTACTGTGTAGCAGGTGTGTAACAGTGTAGCTGTACTGTGTAGCAGGTGTGTAACAGTGTAGCTGTACTGTGTAGCAGGTGTGTAACGGTGTGATGCGTATAGTCTGCTCTCCACTCTACCTTTCAGCACCGCTTTAGGGATGTAGGCTCAGTCAGCTCAGGGACTGGTTGGTTACTTTAGTTTGGTAGATTAAATACATGTTTGAACTTCGTAGTCGTTCACTGCAGCTGCTTCAGAAGTCATTCGTAGACTAAGTGGCAAACAGTGTTTTTTTACATTTGTACTTTGTAGAGAAATGTGGACACGAGTTGAAGGGAGCGCAACAAACCTGACGAGTTTGAGTTTCATGAGTTAATTTTCAATTGATAATCATCTCACAATAAGTTCACTTTAGTTACTCACACAACTCGACACAAGACATGGGTTCAGGTCTGGACTTGAGTCCGGACCTGAATGTGAGTCCAGGTACGCAGCTCTACTTGTGGGTGAACTACGTTTCCCATGATGCCTTGTGCGTGAACTACGTTTCCCATGATGCCTTGCAGGCGAGTACCTGGAGATGGAGGAGCGTGTCAACGAGCATCAGAACGACGCGCTCGCTGCCTTCGAGAGGCGACGCAGGGCGAGGCAGATCACCGTCTCTACTGATGACTCAGAGGTGAAGGCGGGGCTCCGAGCGCTGGGAGAGCCAATCGTATTGTTCGGAGAGGGACCAGCTGACCGCAGGGAGAGGTGGGAGGAGCCTTTATTTAAACAGGCGGGCATGACAATAGCGCTCGAGTGAAATATAATATAAATCTATGTTCAGATTGAGGGGAGTCCTCTCGGTGGTCGGTCCGGACGCTCTGAAGAAGTCCAGGAGAGAGGAGGAGAGGGGCAAGAAGAGCCAGGACGAGGTAAACAACAACAACAACAACAACAACAACAACAACATAGAGATTTGATGACGTTTTTTGCAATAAATAAATAACATGTCCTGTGATTCTGACCAATCACAGTGCCAGCAGACCTGGTACCACGAAGGCTCCGCCTCCCTGAAAGACGCTCGCCTCTGGTTGGCCAAATACTCTCTGCCACGGTGAGTCAGCGACCAATCACAGGGAGGGAGGCTGTGTGTGTGTGTGATTGTAACTAAGTGCCTCTAGTATGGGAGGACTCTGATTGGTTGTGGCTCACCTGCTCTGCTCTGATTGGCTGTGGCTCACCTGCTCTGCTCTGATTGGCTGTGGCTCACCTGCTCTGATTGGTCCACAGGGCGATGAGGCGTCTGGAGGAGGCTCGCGTTCAGAAGGATGTTGCCGAGGCGACGAGAGCGATAAAACAACAAGAGCAGCAGAAGAGCCTGAGGGTGAGAGTTATACACATTATATCATATATAACATTACATATAACATATATTACATATATAACATTAAATATATCATATATAACATTAAATATATCATATATAACATTACATGTAACATATATTACATATATAACATTAAATATATCATATATAACATTACATATATAACATTAAATATAACATATATAACATTAAATATATAACATTAGATATAACATATATAACATAGAGGGGAGGCACTTAGAGCGTGCACGAGAGGGGAGGCACTTAGAGCGTGCACGAGAGGGGAGGCACTTAGAGCGTGCACGAGAGGGGATATAACATTACGTATATCATATCTCTAACTTGTTCTTCTTCCGCAGAATCTCAATAACTTCTGCAGTCAGATCGGAGACGATCGTCCAATCAGCTTCTGCCATTTCAGCCCCGACTCCAAGATGCTCGCCACAGCTTCCTGGTACCAAGCCCCGCCCACTTTAGCACATATTTAGCATGACAGCAGCTAATCCGTGAATACACATGTTGTGATTAAGCTAATGCTAACATGCTAACCCACAGGAGCGGTCTGTGTAAGCTGTGGTCCGTCCCCGACTGCAGCCTGCTGAGAACGCTCAGAGGTATATTATATATTCATATATTCATATACATGCAGTGTGCGAAAAAGTACACGTCCCACCGTCCGGGACGTGTTATTTACAATATCGGACAAGTAGATCTTTCAATTGACTTGTCCGGCGGACAAGTGACGTTTTTCGCCTGATTTATTGACAAATTATTGATACATTCAGTTTACAAAAGGCAGAACTCATTCGCAAATTCTCCATGTCCGCCATTGTTCGTTTAGAAATGTTAGTTTCGGTTCTGCTTGTCGATTCATAAGGAAATGCATCTCGCCGCTTTCTGTACAGTTAGACGGGGGCGGGGCGGAGCGGGGCGGGAAGTGTAGCACAGTGGCCGGGTTGGGAAGCAAAACTCGGTTTCGAGTAGGAACAAATAACAATTGTCCGGTCCCGGGATTAATAAGAGTTGTGAGGACAGGAGGCGGAGCCCCGCGGACCGCAGCTCTCTCTCTCCGTATCAGCTGATCGCTGCACGGTGCAGCTCAGCGTCTCTCTCTCTCTCTCTCTCTTTCTCTCTCTCTCTCTCTCTCTCTCTCTCTCTCTCTCTCTCTCTCTCTCTCTCTCTCTCTCTCTCTCTCTCTCTCTCTCTCTCTCTCTCTCTCTCTCTCTCTCTCTCTCTCTCTCTCTCTCTCTCTCTCTCTCTCTACACACAGCGCACCCGCTGCCCGTTTAACAGCCTCATCTTTGTCAAACTTCCTTATGTTCTTTCTCGAACACGTAATGAAGGTTAGTAAGCGTTTTAGCTCCTGTGTTGTTAATATTGACGCCATTTCCTTTATGAAGTGAAGCAGCCTGTCTCTCTGTGTCCTCGCGCTGTCCTCACATCCCGGACCCCCAGACTCGGAGCAGCACAGGGATGTCAGTATTGTTTATGAAGCAGGGTATAGAAAGTACATTATTGAAATGAAAATACTATTTATTTACTTTTACAAACGGTGAGTAGCTGGGCAGCTGCAGCGTGTGTGTTGCAGGACATGTGGAAGCGCTTTGAGTTGTAGAAAAGCGCTAGGCATATAGGCTATAAATATAATGATAATAATAATAATAATAACTTTATTTGTATAGCACCTTTCGTGCAGGGGATTGCAGTTCAAAGTGCTTTACATCAGTAAAAAATAAGACATCAAATCAGTGTAAAACAAGCAGCAAGAGCAAAGAGTGGGATAAAATAAAAACATGGGGAATAAAACAGAGAAATAGTGCAATGTCAATCACAGGGAATAGTGCAGTGTAATAGTGTAAACATGCTTTGGTAAAGAGATAGGTTTTAAGCTGCCTTTTTAAAAATGCCTAATGTATTGGCTTCCCTAATATTGTTGGGTAACGTGGTTTACAAAGGCTGCATCACCGATCTTCTTATGACTCTTTCTGGTGACCTCTAATAATTTATTAGAGAGTCGGCAATGTAGCTGGGTCCTCGTCCATTTAGAGCTTTGTATGTGAGGAGAAGCACCTTCAAATCAGTTCTGAAAGTTACAGGAAGCCAGTGTAGAGTAGCTGAGACAGGACTAACGTGTTCCCTCCTTTTGGTATTCGTCAGTAGTCTAGCTGCAGAGTTTTCAATGAGCTGGAGTCTAGCTTTCTTGGGGAGACCAGTGAGTAGTGCATTGCAGTCGGCTAGATATAAAAGCATGAATTAGCTTCTCTGCATCATGTGATTTATGAATGGTCTTAACTTCGCTATGTTTCTGAGATGAAAGAAAGCTATTTTAGTCACTTTGTTTAAATGGGCGTTGAAGTTCAAATCTGAGTCCAGGGTGACACCGAGACGTCACCTCCGGTTTAATCCAAGTGGTTAAACTTCCTAGATTATTTGTTAGCATCTCTCTTTTTGAGATAATAATAATGTATTATTATTATTATTATTATTATTATTATTATTATTAGGCCTATGTGTTGGAGATGTGTGGTTGGACTCCGTCTCACAGGCAGGTTGCAGTGCAACCGAATGTATTCGGACAAGTACACTGCCAAACTCACTTGTCCATGGACAAGTACTCTCTAAAAACTTTTTCTCACACTGACATGTGTATTTATGGTTATTTACTCGGTACTTAAATATCACCACCTGTCTATATAAAGCTGTTACTGCTCTGACTCCGCCCCTCTCTGCTCTCTGATTGGCTGCAGGACACAACACCAACGTGGGGGCCATCGTGTTCCGCCCACAGGCCGGAGTCTCTCTCGACCAATCAGACGTCAGCTTAGCATCATGTGCCGGAGACGGCTCCGTGAAGCTGTGGAACCTCGAGAGGTAGGGGAAGGAGATGAGGGGGGAGGAGCTGAGGGGTCAAGGAGACAAGGTGTGAGGAGACGAGGGGGGAGGAGTCATTAGGCTTGTTTGAGACGAGCTGCAGCTGAAGTGGATGAGCCAGTGCTTTGTTAGTATATAAGAGCTTTGTTAGTATATAAGTGCTTTGTTAGTATATAAGTGCTTTGTTAGTTTGTTAGTATATAAGAGCTTTGTTAGTATATAAGTGCTTTGTTAGTATATAAGAGCTTTGTTAGTAGATAAGTGCTTTGTTAGTATATAAGAGCTTTGTTAGTAGATAAGTGCTTTGTTAGTATATAAGTGCTTTGTTAGTATATAAGTGCTTTGTTAGTATATAAGAGCTTTGTTAGTATATAAGTGCTTTGTTAGTATATAAGTGCTTTGTTAGTATATAAGTGCTTTGTTAGTATATAAGAGCTTTGTTAGTAGATAAGTGCTTTGTTAGTATATAAGTGCTTTGTTAGTATATAAGTGCTTTGTTAGTATATAAGAGCTTTGTTAGTATATAAGTGCTTTGTTAGTATATAAGTGCTTTGTTAGTCTATAAGAGCTTTGTTAGTAGATAAGTGCTTTGTTAGTATATAAGTGCTTTGTTAGTATATAAGTGCTTTGTTAGTATATAAGTGCTTTGTTAGTCTATAAGTGCTTTGTTAGTAGATAAGTGCTTTGTTAGTATATAAGTGCTTTGTTAGTATATAAGTGCTTTGTTAGTATATAAGTGCTTTGTTAGTATATAAGAGCTTTGTTAGTAGATAAGTGCTTTGTTAGTATATAAGTGCTTTGTTAGTAGATAAGTGCTTTGTTAGTATATAAGTGCTTTGTTAGTATATAAGAGCTTTGTTAGTATATAAGTGCTTTGTTAGTATATAAGTGCTTTGTTAGTATATAAGTGCTTTGTTAGTATATAAGTGCTTTGTTAGTATATAAGAGCTTTGTTAGTCTGTAAGTGCTTTGTTAGTATATAAGAGCTTTGTTAGTCTGTAAGTGCTTTGTTAGTATATAAGTGCTTTGTTAGTATATAAGAGCTTTGTTAGTATATAAGTGCTTTGTTAGTATATAAGTGCTTTGTTAGTAGTTCTATCCTCGAGGTGGAGTCGAGAGAGATGAGTTTCAGTCTGGAAGGTGTGTGAGCTTTCTGCTGTCCTGATGTCAATGGGAGCTCGTTCCACCATCTTGGAGCCAGGACAGCAAACCCACGTGTTCCTGCTGATGGGAACTTGGGTCCCCCTCGCAGCGAGGCTGCAGCGAGTCGTCTGGCTGATGCAGAGCGGAGTGCACGTGCTGGGGTGCACGGTTTAACCATGTCCTGGATGTAGGAAGGGCCAGATCCATTCGCAGCATGGTACGCAGGTACCAGGGTCTTGAAGTGGATTCTAGCAGTTACCGGAAGCCAGTGGAGGGAGCGGAGGAGCGGCGTGGTGTGGAACATTCAGGAAGGTTGAAGACCAGACGAGCCGCTGCATTCTGGGTGAGAGAGGTCGGATGGCACATGCAGGCAGACCAGCAGGAGGGAGCTGCAGTAGTCTAGTGAGGTGACGAGAGCCTGGACCAGAACCTGCGTGGCTCTCTGGGTCAGCTGGGGACGCATCCTCCTGATGCTGGAGAGCGTGTATCTGCAGCAGCGGGTTGGAGCAGCGATGTTTGCAGTGAAGGACAGGTTGTTATCTAGGGTCACACCCAGAGTCCTTGCAGTCTGAGTCGGGGAAACAACAGAGGGGCCGATGTTGATGGTCAGGTCGAGAGAGGGACAATCTTTACCCAGAAGGAAAAGCAGTTCAGTTTTGTCGAGGTTGAGCTTGAGGTGATGAGCGGACATCCACTGAGAGATGTCAGCTAGACGAGCAGAGATGCGTGCGACGACCTGGGTCTCTGAGCGGGGGAAGGGCAGGACTCATTGGGTGTCGTCAGCGTAGCAGTGGTATGAAAAACCATGCGGGCTAATGACAGATCCGAGCGAGTTTGTGTACAGGGAGAAGAGGAGAGGACCAAGAACAGAGCCCTGAGGGACCCCTGTAGTTAATTGACTAGGGTCGGACTCAGACCCTCTCCGAGTGACCCTGTAGGTGCGGTCTTTGAGGTATGAGGTGAGGAGGGAAAGTGCAGAGCCTGATACTCCAAGTTCTTGGAGAGCGAAGGAGGATCTGATGGTTCACCGTGTCGAATGCAGCAGACAGGTCCAACAGGACGAGGACAGAGGAGAGGGAGGCTGCTTTGGCCGTGTGCAGTTCCTCAGTGACAGCAAGGAGGGCAGTTTCTGTGGAGCGACCTGCCTTGAACCCAGACTGGAGCGGATCCAGAAGGTGGTTCTGATGGAGAGAGCAGGCCCGGGAGGAGAGACAGGCCTGTAGTTCATAACGTCAGACGGGTCGAGAGTGGGGTTCTTTAGGAGAGGGTCTACTCGTCTCGAACAAGCCTATGGAGACGAGGGGGGGGAGGCGGGGTCTTTCCTATGAGAGCTGCTCATTGGCGCATGAGGACAAAATGGCCCAACTTTTGAGAGAGTGAAACGTCACAGATTACCCAGCATGCCTAGCTGTCAGAGCAGAAGAACCCGTATGTGCGCTCACAGAGCATGCACCCCTTAAGCACCTGTCTGTCTCTCACCTGTCTCTCTCTCACCTGTCTGTCTCTCACCTGTCTCTCTCTCACCTGTCTGTCTCTCACCTGTCTGTCTCTCACCTGTCTCTCTCTCACCTGTCTCTCTCTCACCTGTCTGTCTCTCACCTGTCTGTCTCTCACCTGTCTGTCTCTCACCTGTCTCTCTCTCACCTGTCTGTCTCGCACCTGTCTGTCTGTCTCTCACCTGTCTGTCTCTCTCACCTGTCTGTCTCTCACCTGTCTGTCTCTCTCACCTGTCTGTCTCTCACCTGTCTGTCTCTCACCTGTCTCTCACCTCTCTGTCTCTCTCACCTGTCTGTCTCTCACCTGTCTCTCTCTCTCACCTGTCTGTCTCTCACCTGTCTGTCTCTCACCTGTCTCTAGTGATGAACCAGTAGCTGATATAGAGGGTCACAGTGAGAGAGTATCTCGAGTCTCCTGGCATCCATCAGGGAGATTCCTGGGAACATCCAGGTAACACACACACACACACACACACACACACACACACACACACACACACACACACACACACACACACAGAGGTATGTTTTATACATATACATGACCTGTGTGAAGTCCTAATAACGTGTGTGTGTGTGTGTGTGTGTGTGTGTGTGTGTGTGTGTGTGTGTGTGTGTGTGTGTGTGTGTGTGTGTGTGTGTGTGTGTGTGTGTGTGTGTGTGTGTGTGTGTGTGTGTGTGTGTGTGTGTGTGTGTGTGTGTGTGGTGTGTGTGTGTGTGTGTGTGTGTGTGTGTGTGTGTGTGTGTGTGTGTGTGTGTGTGTGTGTGTGTGTGTGTGTGTGTGTGTGTGTGTGTGTGTGTGTGTGTGTGTGTGTGTAGCTATGATAAGTCGTGGCGTCTGTGGGATCTTGAGGTTCGGGAGGAGATTCTTCACCAGGAGGGTCACAGCAAAGGAGTCCATGACATCGGCTTCCATCCCGACGGCTCGTTGGCTGCCACCGGGTACTGAACACTACTATAGAGATATATAGATATATATAGATATATATATATCTATATATATATATCTGTAAGTTATTAATATTACTTTATATTATAATACCTCTCTGTCTGCCTCTCGTCCAATCAGAGGGCTGGATTCGTTCGGCAGGGTGTGGGATCTCCGGACCGGACGCTGTGTGATGTTCCTGGAGGGACACCTGAAGGAGATCTACTCTCTACACTTCTCTCCCAACGGGTCAGCCAATCACAGAGCAGCTCACGGCACACAGCCAGTCACAGAGCAGCCCACTGCACACACAGCCAGTCACAGAGCAGCCCACTATACACACAGCCAATCACAGAGCAGCCCACTGTACACACAGCCAGTCACAGAGCAGCTCACTGCACACACAGCCAGTCACAGAGCAGCCCACTATACACACAGCCAATCACAGAGCAGCTCACTGCACACACAGCCAGTCACAGAGCAGCCCACTATACACACAGCCAATCACAGAGCAGCTCACTGCACACAGCCAATCACAGAGCAGCCCACTGCACACACAGCCAGTCACAGAGCAGCTCACTATACACACAGCCAATCACAGAGCAGCTCACTGCACACAGCCAATCACAGAGCAGCCCACTGCACACACAGCCAATCACAGAGCAGCTCACTATACACACAGCCAGTCACAGAGCAGCTCACTGCACACAGCCAATCACAGAGCAGCTCACTATACACACAGCCAGTCACAGAGCAGCTCACTGCACACAGCCAATCACAGAGCAGCTCACTGCACACACAGCCAGTCACAGAGCAGCCCACTATACACACAGCCAATCACAGAGCAGCTCACTGCACACACAGCCAATCACAGAGCAGCTCACTGAGGAGAGAGGAGCGAGGAAGTGAAGAATAGGAGACGTGAGAAGCGAGGAGAGAGGAAGTGAGGAGCTAGGAGCGAGGAGAGAGGAAGTGAGGAGCGAGGAGAGAGGCAGTGAGGAGCGAGGAGAGAGGAAGTGAGGAGCTAGGAGCGAGGAGAGAGGAAGTGAGGAGAGAGGAAGTGAGGAATAGGAGACGTGAGAAGGGCCCTTGAGCTGTTCCCTCTGTAACGCAGTGTTTCCTCTCAGGCATCACCTGGCCACAGGAAGTGGAGACAACACCTGCAAGGTGTGGGAGCTGCGCAACAGGAAGTGCCTCTACACCGTGCCCGCGCACCAGAACCTGGTGTCCGCCGTGCGCTTCCAGCGTAACACGCTAAGCTTCACTTTATCACTTTGCGTCTCCGACCTCACTTCCTGTTGGCGTCTCTGACCTCACTTCCTGTTTGTCCACAGCCACAGACGGTCACTTCCTGTTGACGGGAGCCTATGACAACACAGCGAAGGTGTGGTCTCACCCCGGCTGGACGCCTCTGAAGACGCTCGCCGGACACGAGGGCAAGGTGGGACGCTCAGACGCTCTGATTGGTCCGTTCAGACGCTCTGATTGGTCCGTTCAGACGCTCTGATTGGTCCGTTCAGGCGCTCTGATTGGTCCGTTCAGACGCTCTGATTGGTCCGTTCAGACGCTCTGATTGGTCCGTTCAGACGCTCTGATTGGTCCGTTCAGACGCTCTGATTGGTCCGTTCAGACGCTCCGATTGGTCCGTTCAGACGCTCCGATTGGTCCGTTCAGACGCTCCGATTGGTCCGTTCAGACGCTCCGATTGGTCCGTTCAGACGCTCTGATTGGTCCGTTCAGACGCTCTGATTGGTCCAGACATTAACGTGTGTTCATCAACAGGTGATGGGCGTCGACGTCTCTCCGGACGGCAAACTGATCGCAACGAGTTCGTACGACCGCACCTTCAAACTGTGGCTGACCGAGTGATGTCACCGGGCCACGTCACCGGGCCACGTCACCGGGCGGCGTCACCGGGCGGCGTCACCGTTCAGGATGTATTTTCAGTCTGAATAAAGTCTCGTTTTTGTTCCTGTTTATGTTTTGAATAAAGTTCCAGTTGAAATCGTGTGTGCTCTTTGATGGCGCTCTGGCCTCCAGGCGCTCCGGCAGCAGCTGAACGACCGCATGAACATCAAGACGTGATTACAATAAACTGTTGTGGAAATAAAACTGTCATCAAGCTGAACATTAATAATCTAAAGGAGACGGTGAATACCGAGAGGTCACCAAGTGAGGTCGCTTTATTATAACTCCTTGTTGAAGAGTCTGTTAACCATGAGAGAGAGATATAGAGAGATAGAGAGATATAGAGAGATAGAGATATATATAGATATAGAGATATATAGATATATATAGAGATATATAGATATAGAGAGATATAGAGATATATCTATATATATATACATACAGCAGGGGGCGGCACTCGCCTTTAAAACCACCGAAGAAGAAGAAGAAGCTCGTGACAGAATCACGTGACAGCTCTCCGTGTGATCAGCTGACCGTCAGACAGGATCCTCCGTCCTTCATCAGAACCTCATCTTTAGCCTCCTCTCAGAACCAGAACCATGGCCAGCCAGTCTCAAGGGATCCAGCAGCTGCTGCAGGCCGAGAAGAGGGCCGCGGAGAAGGTGGCCGAGGCCCGCAAGCGTGAGTACACACACCGGGGAGAGAGGGGCTTAGACCCGGGGAGAAGGTGGCCGAGGCCCGCAAGCGTGAGGACACACACCGGGGAGAGAGGGGCTTAGACCCGGGAGAAGGTGGCCGAGGCCCGCAAGCGTGAGGACACACACCGGGGAGAGAGGGGCCGAGGCCCGGGTGGAGAGAGGCCGTAGAGAGGGGCTTAGACCCGGGGAGAAGGTGGCCGAGGCCCGCAAGCGTGAGGACACACACCGGGGAGAGAGGGGCCGAGGCCCGGGTGGAGAGAGGCCGTAGAGAGGGGCTGAGGGCCGGGTGGAGAGAGGCCGTAGAGAGGGGCTGAGGGCCGGGTGGAGAGAGGCCGTAGAGAGGGGCTGAGGGCCGGGTGGAGAGAGGCCGTAGAGAGGGGCTGAGGCCCGGGTGGAGAGAGGCCGTAGAGAGGGGCTGAGGGCCGGGTGGAGAGAGGCCGTAGAGAGGGGCTGAGGGCCGGGTGGAGAGAGGCCGTAGAGAGGGGCTGAGGCCCGGGTGGAGAGAGGCCGTAGAGAGGGGCTGAGGCCCGGGGAGAGAGGCCGGAGAGAGGGGCTCAGGGCGCATCGACCCATAGGGGGCGCCGGAAAAAGAAAAAAAGATATATATATATTTTTTTAATAACACACAAATATATATATATTTTTAATTTCATAACAACACAATGTCCCGACTTTGGATCAACAAAGTACTTCTCATTATCTTATACTAACAGCACTACGCCTATATTGCATACGGCACCCATAAACTATGGCCCCCCCCCAAATCAAGTGAACCCCAGGACAGACAGAGGTTTATGTGAAATAGTTCTTTTCTAAATAACGGTGTCAGTGTGATCACAGGTTTCATGTGTATTTGTGTTCATTTAGAATAAATCAAACTCCCAAAACACGCACACAGCTTCTGTGCGCTTTCACTGTGTGAGCGGGGGGTCACACGCGTCCTGACAGACTGAGCGGCTCTGATAGGCTCAGCTCAGAGAGGTGAAGCCACGCCTCCATGTGATCATTAGAGTATACAGAACAAGAGATCAGGAGAGAAACAGGTATAAATACTGACGGTACAAACTGTTGTTATTAATGAAGAACACAGTCTGAAAGGAGAGAGATTAGTAAAATATCATAAAGAAAAAGTAAATCAGCTCCAGGTCCGTCTCACCTGGTGCTGAGAGAGGATCACAGAGCCATCAGCTGCTCTCAGAGCGACCAGGTGATGCTTCAACTGCAATATAACAAACACTTTTTTTTTCATCATCTTCATCGTCATCGTCACTAACACCTGTGTTAGTGACGATGACGACGATGATGATGAAGATGATGATAGTAACACAGCAGGTGGTGGTGATGATGATGATGGTGATGATGATGATGATGATGATGTTTGTCTGCAGGTAAGAACCGGCGTCTGAAGCAGGCGAAGGAGGAAGCTCAGGCGGAGATCGAGCAGTACCGCATGCAGAGAGAGAAGGAGTTCAAGACCAAGGAGGCCGCGGTACACACACACACACACACACACACGCACACGCACACGCACACGCACACGCACGCACACACACACACACACACACACACACACACACACACACATCAGGGTCGGCTCTAGAACAAATGGAATGGGGGGGAAATCATTTGCCACGGGGGGCACACACTGCAGGGTGTAGGGCTGAGGTACGACCACCTCCTCTGGGGGGTCCTCACCTCCTCTGGGGGGTCCTCACCTCACCTCCTCTAGGGGGGTCCTCACCTCCTCTGGGGGGTCCTCACCTCACCTCCTCTGGGGGGTCCTCACCTCCTCTGGGGGTCCTCACCTCCTCTAGGGGGTCCCTCACCTCCTCTGGGGGGTCCTCACCTCCTCTGGGGGTCCCTCACCTCCTCTAGGGGGTCCCTCACCTCCTCTGGGGGTCCTCACCTCCTCTGGGGGTCCTCACCTCACTGAGGTCATAGGATCCTCTGGTCTGACAGGTGAGGACTCTCCTCCACCTGGGTGTAGATCAGCTCTTTATATCCGTTAGCATAGCTAGCTAACCAGATGCTAACAACAACATTCCATGTTACCGCTCGCGCACTCACAAAATGCGCTGTGCCACGCACACACGCACGCATACACACACACACACAGCCACACACACACCCACACACACACACACAGAGAGTCGAGCTTGACTGAAACAGACCCAGAGGCAGGCTACTGAGCTGTATATCGTATTATGTTCGATGGCTGTGCGTATGATCAGACGCACAGACGGCCACGTGATGATAACAACACAAAGGTCGGGGGTCATTGGTCAAGCAACACACCAATCAGAGAGCAGCGTGAGCTCACCTCAGGCTGGGTTTTATATTTGTATTCTTGATTTCTGATTTCTTTCACACAGTGTGTGTGTGTGTGTGTGTGTGTGTGTGTGTGTGTGTGTGTGTGTGTGTGTGTGTGTGTGTGTGTGTGTGTGTGTGTGTGTGTGTGTGTGTGTGTGTGTGTGTGTGTGTGTGTGTGTGTGTGTGTGTGTGTGTGTGTGTGTGTGTGTGTGTGTGTGTGTGTGTGTGTGTGTGTGTGTGTGTGTGTGTGTGTGTGTGTGTGTGAGAATGTTTTCCTTTTATATAATTGACGTTAATGATTTATACATGTACCCCCCAGGCTCTTGGTTCCCATGGCAACAGCGCTGTGGAGGTGGACCGCGACACGGTGGAGCGCATGGCTCTGATCCTGGCCAGTTACCGTGGCAACAGGGAGACGGTGCTGGGAGACCTGCTGCAGCGCGTCTGTGACATCACACCCGAGTTCCACGTGAACTACAGGGTGGCCGGGTGAAGGGGGCGGGGCCTGGACGCTAGCAGCATTAGCTTCGTTAGCTTCTATCACAGCCACAAGAAGCTCGGCGTTCCACCTGTTCCTGTCTCCTGTGTTGTTGCCGTGGTGATGTTTACGTGTTGTTACCGTGGCGATGTTTATATTTATATCAGGATTCATTCCGAAACCATTTCCTGCATCTCACAGAATAAAAGCCTCTCTTCACTGCAGAGAGAATCAGCCAATCACTGACAGTTAAATGAAATAATATATAAATATCAGATCTCTGATTGGTTGGCCCTCTCTGAGCTCTCTCCTCCAATCAGGAGGCAGTCTCTGCTCTCAGCGAGTGGGCTGGAGAAGTGAGAAGACTTTCGTTGTGAAACTTTAGTTTTTGTTTCCTGTGTTTGACCATGTGACTTCCTGTTGATGTTCTGATGACTTCCTGTTGATGTTCTGATGACTTCCTGTTGTTTGTCAAGTGATGGTGATGAAAACAATAAACTGGATGTTGATCAATCTGCGTCTTTAACTGGAGACTTTAAAACAGGAAGTCATATTCTCAAGGTCCTCAGAGCTGACCGGAAGTGCTGACCAGGCGGTCCATCTCGCGCCCAGCTGTGCGCTACTCCCTCACGCGCCTCTCTCCTAATGCTCGTTAATCTCCTGCGTAAAGCCTCATTTGCATATTGAGCCTGAACTGGGAGCTGCTGCGCAGGCTGAAGGCGGTTTGATGAACTGGGAGCTGCTGCGCAGGCTGAAGGCGGTTTGATGAACTGGGAGCTGCTGGGCAGGCTGAAGGCGGTTTGATGAACTGGGAGCTGCTGGGCAGGCTGAAGGCGGTTTGATGAACTGGGAGCTGCTGAGCAGGCTGAAGGCGGTTTGATGAACTGGGAGCTGCTGGGCAGGCTGAAGGCGGTTTGATGAACTGGGAGCTGCTGGGCAGGCTGAAGGCGGTTTGATGAACTGGGAGCTGCTGGGCAGGCTGAAGGCGGTTTGATGAACTGGGAGCTGCTGAGCAGGCTGAAGGCGGTTTGATGAACTGGGAGCTGCTGGGCAGGCTGAAGGCGGTTTGATGAACTGGGAGCTGCTGGGCGAGTCTGTTCACATTCATCTAAAACGTCTCGTTTTCAGAGCCTGTGATTCTCTGTCACGTGACTCTTCACTATCTCCGCTTACGTGGCTCCAGCAAAGCCCCGCCCCTTAGCACAGGCCAGACCTCGCTTTGTGATTGGTCCAAACGGGGATCCCTCTTAGCTCCTCCCACTGTGGGCTGCGTGGTGACGAGGTGATGACGCGTGAACAGGAAGTGTAGCCGGACGGTGAAGTTGACTTTCTTTCTTCTTCTCTTGTTTCTCTGAACACAAACCGGAGGAGGAGAAGACCGAGAAGAAGAACTCCTGAGGACCTGCAGGTGAGAGCGGGGGGTGTGAGTGAGTGTGTGTGTGTGAGTGTGTGCGTGTGTGTGTGTGAGTGAGTGTGTACATGTGACCTCTGCTCACTGAACCGCAGGCTCCTCTCTGTCGCCTCTGCAGAGCGCAGGGTGGCTCTCACACACACACACACAGACTCACACACACACACACACACAGACTCACACACACACACACAGACTCACACACACACACACACACACACACACACACACCGTCTCTCGGATATAGAGAACACGGTGACAGCTTCCTGTTCAGAGACCCTTATGTGTGTGTGTGTGTGACGGTGTGTGTGTGTGCGCGCGTGTGTGTATATGTGTGTGTGAGTCTGTGTGTGTGTGTGTGTATGTGTGAGTGAAGTACGTGTTCAGCCGCGATGCTGGAGGCGTCACGTGACAGAGAGCATCATGGGAGAGGACGGAGCTGTTTGATGTGGAACAATGGAGCAGGAAGAGGAAGAGCTGCGATCCAGAGGACTCTTTAAAGTAGAGACACTACATACTGATATACACCTGAACATCAGCAGGAGAGGACTCTTTAAAGTAGAGACACTACATACTGATATACACCTGAACATCAGCAGGAGAGGACTCTTTAAAGTAGAGACACTACATACTGATATACACCTGAACATCAGAGGAGAGGACTCTTTAAAGTCGAGACACTACACGCTGATATACACCTGAACATCAGCAGGAGAGGACTCTTTAAAGTAGAGACACTACATACTGATATACACCTGAACATCAGCAGGAGAGGACTCTTTAAAGTAGAGACACTACATACTGATATGAACCTGGACATCAGCAGGAGAGGACTCTTTAAAGTAGAGACACTACACACTGATATACACCTGAACATCAGCAGGAGAGGACTCTTTAAAGCAGAGACACTACATACTGATATACACCTGAACATCAGCAGGAGAGGACTCTTTAAAGTAGAGACACTACATACTGATATGAACCTGGACATCAGCAGGAGAGGACTCTTTAAAGTAGAGACACTACACACTGATATACACCTGAACATCAGCAGGAGAGGACTCTTTAAAGTGGAGACACTACATACTGATATACACCTGAACATCAGCAGGAGAGGACTCTTTAAAGTAGAGACACTACATACTGATATACACCTGAACATCAGCAGGAGAGGACTCTTTAAAGTAGAGACACTACATACTGATATAAACCTGAACATCAGCAGGAGAGGACTCTTTAAAGTAGAGGCACTACATACTGATATACACCTGAACATCAGCAGGAGAGGACTCTTTAAAGTAGAGACACTACATACTGATATACACCTGCACATCAGCAGGAGAGGACTCTTTAAAGTAGAGACACTACATACTGATATACACCTGAACATCAGCAGGAGAGGACTCTTTAAAGTAGAGACACTACATACTGATATACACCTGAACATCAGCAGGAGAGGACTCTTTAAAGTAGAGACACTACATACTGATATACACCTGAACATCAGCAGGAGAGGACTCTTTAAAGTAGAGACACTACATACTGATATACACCTGAACATCAGCAGGAGAGGACTCTTTAAAGTAGAGACACTTCATACTGATATACACCTGAACATCAGCAGGAGAGGACTCTTTAAAGTAGAGACACTACATACTGATATACACCTGAACATCAGCAGGAGAGGACTCTTTAAAGTAGAGACACTACATACTGATATCCACCTGAACATCAGCAGGAGAGGACTCTTTAAAGTAGAGACACTACAGACTGATATACACCTGAACATCAGCAGGAGAGGACTCTTTAAAGTAGAGACACTACATACTGATGTACACCTGAACATCAGCAGGAGAGGACTCTTTAAAGTAGAGACACTACATACTGATATCCACCTGAACATCAGCAGGAGAGGACTCTTTAAAGTAGGGACACTACATACTGATATACAGCTGAACATCAGCAGGAGAGGACTCTTTAAAGTAGAGACACTACATACTGATATACACCTGAACATCAGCAGGAGAGGACTCTTTAAAGTAGAGACACTACATACTGATATACACCTGAACATCAGCAGGAGAGGACTCTTTAAAGTAGAGACACTACATACTGATATACACCTGAACATCAGCAGGAGAGAACTCTTTAAAGTAGAGACACTACATACTGATGTACACCTGAACATCAGCAGGAGAGGACTCTTTAAAGTAGAGACACTACATACTGATATACACCTGAACATCAGCAGGAGAGGACTCTTTAAAGTAGAGACACTACACACTGATATACACCTGAACATCAGCAGGAGAGGACTCTTTAAAGTAGAGACACTACACACTGATATACACCTGAACATCAGCAGGTGAGGACTCTTTAAAGTAGAGACACTACACACTGATATACACCTGAACATCAGCAGGAGAGGACTCTTTAAAGTAGAGACACTACATACTGATATACACCTGAACATCAGCAGGAGAGGACTCTTTAAAGTAGAGACACTACATACTGATATACACCTGAACATCAGCAGGAGAGGACTCTTTAAAGTAGAGACACTACATACTGATATACACCTGAACATCAGCAGGAGAGGACTCTTTAAAGTAGAGACACTACATACTGATAGACACCTGAACATCAGCAGGAGAGGACTCTTTAAAGTAGAGACACTACATACTGATATACACCTGAACATCAGCAGGAGAGGACTCTTTAAAGTAGAGACACTACATACTGATATACACCTAAACATCAGCAGGAGAGGACTCTTTAAAGTAGAGACTCTACATACTGATATACACCTGAACATCAGCAGGAGAGGACTCTTTAAAGTAGAGACTCTACATACTGATATACACCTGAACATCAGCAGGAGAGGACTCTTTAAAGTAGAGACACTACATACTGATATACACCTGAACATCAGCAGGAGAGGACTCTTTAAAGTAGAGACACTACATACTGATATACACCTGAACATCAGCAGGAGAGGACTCTTTAAAGTAGAGACACTACATACTGATATACACCTAAACATCAGCAGGAGAGGACTCTTTAAAGTAGAGACTCTACATACTGATATACACCTGAACATCAGCAGGAGAGGACTCTTTAAAGTAGAGACTCTACATACTGATATACACCTGAACATCAGCAGGAGAGGACTCTTTAAAGTAGAGACACTACATACTGATATACACCTGAACATCAGCAGGAGAGGACTCTTTAAAGGTTAAAAGTGTAGCAGGTAGATGACCTCTGACTTGGTACAGATGCTCCTGACGTGTCTTGGCTGATGGCTCTCAGAGCAGCGTCTGATTGGCTGAGGGCTCTCAGGGCTGTGATTGGCTGAGGGCTCTCAGGGCTGTGATTGGCTGAGGGCTCTCAGGGCTGTGATTGGCTGAGGGTGTGTATTTAACGCCTCTCTCTCTCTCTCCTGCAGACAGTCTCCTCTCGTCTCTCCGCTCACAGGTAAGACACTTCAATCTATACTGCTCCTGATGTGGCAGCTGTTAGCGTCAGCTGTTAGCAACAGGTGTGCAGCCCGGCTTTACGGACTGATGGAGCCAACGCTAACAACGCTAACAACGCTAACAATGCTAACAATGCTAACAACGCTAACAACTCTAACAACGCTAACAACGCTAACAACGCTAACAATGCTAACAATGCTAACAACGCTAACAACGCTAACAACTCTAACAACGCTAACAACGCTAACAACTCTAACAACGCTAACAACGCTAACAACTCTAACAATGCTAACAATGCTAACAATGCTAACAACGCTAACAACTCTAACAATGCTAACAATGCTAACAACGCTAACAATGCTAACAACGCTAACAATGCTCCAGAGGCTCCCGGTGCCGTCACGGGGAGTTCTCGGAGGGTCAGGAGGGCATTATGAAAGCTTTACTGGTGATTGGAAATCACTGTTATCAGTCAGCAGGTGTCAGAGCTGCAGGTGAACCAATCAGAGAGCTGGATTATGTAACTGTTATCAGTTTATCAGTGTTTCCCAACCTGAGGCCCGGGGTCACAAACGGGTCCAAAGGTCCGGTCCTCCTCACGTTCATCTTTAATCACCACAATAATCTGAGCTCATCACTGGGGAGGACACACACACACACACACACACACACACACAGACTCACAGACTCACACACACACACACACAGACTCACAGACTCACACACACACACACACACACACACACACACACACAGACTCACAGACTCACACACACACACACACACACTCACAGACTCACACACACACACACACACACACTCACAGACTCACACACACACACACACACACACACACACACACACAGACTCACAGACTCACACACACACACACACACACACACACTCACAGACTCACACACACACACACACACACACACACACACACACACACAGACTCACACACACACACACTCACAGACTCACACACACACACACACACACACACACACACACACACTCACAGACTCACACACACACACACACTCACACACACACACACACAGACTCACACACACACACACACACAGACTCACAGACTCACACACACACACACACACAGACTCACAGACTCTCACACACACACACACACACACACACACACACACAGACTCACAGACTCTCACACACACACACACACACACACACACACACACAGACTCACACACACACACACAGACTCACACACACACACACACACACACAGACACACACACACGGGACTACCCAGAGAGACTATGAGAGCAGCCGTCCTCTCTCAGAAACTCTTGATCTTATAAATATATTCACTTAACTCCGTCTTTTTAACTCAAAGTGATGCTGAACAGTAAACAGGAAGTAAGTGTTGCCGCCGGCGACGCTCGACCTTCCCGTTAATGTTGCTCTGATCTAATTGGCTGACAGCAGACGGCTCCTCGGAGCACTCTGATTGGCCGGTTCTGGCTCCTGTAGCCTCGGGGCCTGAGGGCCAATCAGATTACAGCTGGGCGTCTCCCTGGTGACGTCAGGACGTTGCTGCGGTGACGGTTTTAATCAGTCGGTGTCTCCCAGTGTGTCTTAGTTCAGATCATCGTTTCAGAGGAAAGAGCTAGGTAAGACCATCTGTCTCTCTCCATCCGTCTCTCTCCATCTGTCTCTCTCCATCCGTCTCCATCTGTCTCTCTCCATCTGTCTCTCTCCATCCGTCTCTCTCCATCTGTCTCTCTCCATCTGTCTCTCTCCATCTGTCTCTCTCCATCTGTCTCTCTCCATCTGTCTCTCTCCATCCGTCTCCATCTGTCTCTCTCCATCTCCATCTGTCTCTCTCCATCTGTCTCTCTCCATCTGTCTCTCTCCATCCGTCTCTCTCCATCCGTCTCCATCTGTCTCTCTCCATCTGTCTCCCTCCATCTGTCTCTCTCCATCCGTCTCCATCTGTCTCTCTCCATCTGTCTCTCTCCATCCGTCTCCATCTGTCTCTCTCCATCTCTATCTGTCTCTCTCAATCCGTCTCTCTCCATCTGTCTCCACCTGTCTCTCTCCATCTCCATCTGTCTCCATCCGTCTCTCTCCATCTCTATCTGTCTCCATCCGTCTCTCTCCATCTGTCTCCATCTGTCTCTCTCCATCTGTCTCCATCCGTCTCCATCTGTCTCTCTCCATCTGTCTCCATCTGTCTCTCTCCATCTGTCTCCATCCGTCTCCATCTGTCTCCATCTGTCTCTCTCCATCTGTCTCTGTCTCTATCCATCTGTCTCTCTCCATCTGTCTCTCTCCATCTGTCTCTCTCCATCTCCATCTGTCTCATCTGTCTCTCTCCATCTCTATCTGTCTCCATCTGTCTCCATCCGTCTCCATCTCTCTCCATCTGTCTCTCTCCATCTGTCTCTCTCCATCTCATCTGTCCCTCTCCATCTGTCTCTCTCCATCTGTCTCTCTCCATCTGTCTCTCTCCATCTCCATCCGTCTCCATCCGTCTCCATCTGTCTGTCTCCATCTGTCTCTCTCCATCTGTCTCTCTCCATCTGTCTCTCTCCATCTCATCTGTCCCTCTCCATCTGTCTCTCTCCATCTGTCCCTCTCCATCTGTCTCTCTCCATCTGTCTCTCTCCATCTGTCTGTCTCCATCTGTCTCTCTCCATCTCCATCTGTCTGTCTCCATCTGTCTCTCTCCATCTGTCTCTCTCCATCTCCATCTGTCTCCATCCGTCTCCATCTGTCTCTCTCCATCCGTCTCTCTCCATCTGTCTCTCTCCATCTGTCTCTCTCCATCTGTCTCTCTCCATCCGTCTCCATCTGTCTCTCTCCATCTCCATCTGTCTCTCTCCATCTGTCTCTCTCCATCTGTCTCTCTCCATCCGTCTCTCTCCATCCGTCTCCATCTGTCTCTCTCCATCTGTCTCCCTCCATCTGTCTCTCTCCATCCGTCTCCATCTGTCTCTCTCCATCTGTCTCTCTCCATCCGTCTCCATCTGTCTCTCTCCATCTCTATCTGTCTCTCTCAATCCGTCTCTCTCCATCTGTCTCCACCTGTCTCTCTCCATCTCCATCTGTCTCCATCCGTCTCTCTCCATCTCTATCTGTCTCCATCCGTCTCTCTCCATCTGTCTCCATCTGTCTCTCTCCATCTGTCTCCATCCGTCTCCATCTGTCTCTCTCCATCTGTCTCCATCTGTCTCTCTCCATCTGTCTCCATCCGTCTCCATCTGTCTCCATCTGTCTCTCTCCATCTGTCTCTGTCTCTATCCATCTGTCTCTCTCCAACTGTCTCTCTCCATCTGTCTCTCTCCATCTCCATCTGTCTCATCTGTCTCTCTCCATCTCTATCTGTCTCCATCTGTCTCCATCCGTCTCCATCTCTCTCCATCTGTCTCTCTCCATCTGTCTCTCTCCATCTCATCTGTCCCTCTCCATCTGTCTCTCTCCATCTGTCTCTCTCCATCTGTCTCTCTCCATCTCCATCCGTCTCCATCCGTCTCCATCTGTCTGTCTCCATCTGTCTCTCTCCATCTGTCTCTCTCCATCTGTCTCTCTCCATCTCATCTGTCCCTCTCCATCTGTCTCTCTCCATCTGTCCCTCTCCATCTGTCTCTCTCCATCTGTCTCTCTCCATCTGTCTGTCTCCATCTGTCTCTCTCCATCTCCATCTGTCTGTCTCCATCTGTCTCTCTCCATCTGTCTCTCTCCATCTCCATCTGTCTCCATCCGTCTCCATCTGTCTCTCTCCATCTGTCTCTCTCCATCTGTCTCTCTCCATCTGTCTCCATCCGTCTGTCTCTCTCCATCTGTCTCTCTCCATCTGTCTCTCTCCATCTGTCTCTCTCCATCTCCATCTGTCTCCATCCGTCTCCATCTGTCTCCATCTGTCTGTCTCCATCTGTCTCTCTCCATCTCATCTGTCTCTCTCCATCCGTCTCCATCTGTCTCTATCTGTCTCCATCTGTCTCCATCTGTCTCTATCTGTCTGTCTCCATCTGTCTCTGTCTGTCTCCACCTGTCTCTATCCATCTGTCTCCACCTGTCTCCATCTGTCTCTATCTGTCTGTCTCTCTCTGTCTCTGTCTGTCTCCACCTGTCTCTATCCATCTGTCTCCACCTGTCTCCACCTGTCTCCACCTGTCTCTCTCCATCTCATCTGTCTCTCTCCATCCGTCTCCATCTGTCTCTATCTGTCTCCATCTGTCTCCATCTGTCTCTATCTGTCTGTCTCCATCTGTCTCTGTCTGTCTCCACCTGTCTCTATCCATCTGTCTCCACCTGTCTCCATCTGTCTCCACCTGTCTCTGTCTGTCTCCACCTGTCTCTATCCATCTGTCTCCACCTGTCTCCACCTGTCTCCACCTGTCTCCACCTGTCTCTATCCATCTGTCTCCACCTGTCTCCACCTGTCTCCACCTGTCTCCACCTGTCTCTCTCTGTCTCTCTCTGTCTCCACCTGTCTCCACCTGTCTCTCTCTGTCTCTCTCTGTCTCCACCTGTCTCCACCAGTCTCCATCTGTCTCTCTCTGTCTCTGTCTGTCTCCACCTGTCTCCACCTGTCTCTCTCTGTCTCTCTCTGTCTCCACCTGTCTCCACCTGTCTCTCTCTGTCTCTCTCTGTCTCCACCTGTCTCCACCAGTCTCCATCTGTCTCCACCTGTCTCCACCTGTCTCCACCTGTCTCCACCTGTCTCTCTCTGTCTCTCTCTGTCTCCACCTGTCTCCACCTGTCTCTCTCTGTCTCTCTCTGTCTCCACCTGTCTCCACCTGTCTCTCTCTGTCTCTCTCTGTCTCCACCTGTCTCCATCTGTCTCCACCTGTCTCTGTCTGTCTCCACCTGTCTCTATCCATCTGTCTCCACCTGTCTCCACCTGTCTCCACCTGTCTCCACCTGTCTCTATCCATCTGTCTCCACCTGTCTCCACCTGTCTCCACCTGTCTCCACCTGTCTCTCTCTGTCTCTCTCTGTCTCCATCTGTCTCCACCTGTCTCCACCTGTCTCCATCTGTCTCCACCTGTCTCTGTCTGTCTCCACCTGTCTATCCATCTGTCTCCACCTGTCTCCACCTGTCTCCACCTGTCTCTCTCTGTCTCTCTCTGTCTCTCTCTGTCTCCACCTGTCTCCACCAGTCTCCATCTGTCTCCACCTGTCTCTCTCTGTCTCCGTCTGTCTCCACCTGTCTCTCTCCGTCCTGCTGGACGTGTCTTCAGGCGTGGTGATCAGCTGGTAAAGAGACGTTGGGGAGGAGACTCTGAAGCCGAGACGTGTACATGTTGGATGGTTTATTTCTACTCTTCCATTGTTGTTGTCTTTTACGCTGCACCGCCAGACTTCCCCAAACGTGGATCAATGAAGTCCTTCGCATCTCCCTGACCCCAGAGCATCATGGGATGTGTAGTTCTTGGCATCTCCCTGACCCCAGAGCATCATGGGATGTGTAGTTCTTGGTATCTCCCTGACCCCAGAGCATCATGGGATGTGTAGTTCTTGGTATCTTCCTGACCCCAGAGCATCATGGGATGTGTAGTTCTTGGTATCTCCCTGACCCCAGAGCATCATGGGATGTGTAGTTCTTGGTATCTCCCTGACCCCAGAGCATCATGGGATGTGTAGTTCTTGGTATCTCCCTGACCCCAGAGCATCATGGGATGTGTAGTTCTTGGCATCTCCCTGACCCCAGAGCATCATGGGATGTGTAGTTCTTGGCATCTCCCTGACCCCAGAGCATCATGGGATGTGTAGTTCTTGTGTGATTAATGAGCTGTGTATGTCTTTCAGCCATGGACCACAGCGGCATGAATCACAGCGGCATGGACCACAGCGGCCACCACCACCCCTCCACCTCCGCCCCCCCCATCGTGGGCCACGGGGACCATGGGGACCACGGGGGGGGGGAGGTGGGGGGCCACGGGGGCATGGTGAGGCTACATGCTACATGCTAACACCACTTTAACTGCTACATAATTTGATAAAGACGGTCCACATGTGATGTTAGCGTGCTACATGTAGCGTGGAGCTAACATGCTAACGTTGTGGTTGCTAGGTGATGACCTTCTACTTCGGGTACACCAACGTGGAGCTGCTGTTCACCGGCCTGCTCATCAACTCCCCGGGAGGTACACGCCTTTCATGTTGTTTTAATGTGATCAAATAAATAGTTATTATTTATGTATTAATGAATTAATAATACGTAATACTTTGATTAAATGTTTTTACTGTGTATTCATGTTTTATTGTTTGTATATATATTTAATTTTAATCTTGTAGTTTTTATATCCAATAAGATGTTCTAATACATTATATTCCTTTTATATATTTGACTTGTATATTGTTTATATATTCCCACATCTACATTAACCCTCCTCTCCTCTGGTCCAATCAGAGATGGTGGGGGCGTGCATCGGAGTGTTCCTATTGGCCGTCCTGTACGAGGGTCTGAAGATGGGTCGAGAGACGCTGCTGCGCCGCAGTCAGGTGAACGTCCGCTACAACTCCATGCCTCTACCTGGAACTGATGGGACCATCCTGATGGAGACGCACAAGACTGTGGGGTAGGTGACAACAACAACAACAACAACAACAACAACAACAACAACAACACAGAAAGTGTTAACTGTGATGATAACTGTAACGCTAACAGTGATGCTAACTGTAAAGCTAGCCGTGATGCTAACTGTAATTATAACTGTAAAGCAAGCTGTGATGCTAACAGTGATGCTAACTGTAAAGCTATCAGTGATGCTAACTGTAACGCTAACAGTGATGCTAACTGTAAAGCTAGCCGTGATGCTAACTGTGATGATAACTGTAACGCTAACAGTGATGCTAACTGTAAAGCTAGCCGTGATGCTAACTGTGATGATAACTGTAACGCTAGCAGTGATGCTAATAGTGATGCTAACTGTAAAGCTATCAGTGATGCTAACTGTGATGATAACTGGAACGCTAACAGTGATGCTAACTGTAATTATAACTGTAAAGCAAGCTGTGATGCTAACAGTGATGCTAACTGTAATTATAACTGTAAAGCAAGCTGTGATGCTAACAGTGATGCTAACTGTAAAGCTATCAGTGATGCTAACTGTGATGATAACTGTTATGCTAACAGTGATGCTAACTGTAAAGCTAGCCGTGATGCTAACTGTAATTATAACTGTAAAGCAAGCTGTGATGCTAACTGTGATGCTACCCTCTCGTCCTCTCAGGCAGCGGATGATAAGCCCCGCCCACTTCCTGCAGACGCTGCTCCACATCGTGCAGGTGGTCGTCAGCTACATCCTGATGCTCGTCTTCATGACCTACAACGCGTACCTGTGCATCGCCGTGGCAGCCGGCGCCGGGATGGGGGTACTTCCTGTTCAGCTGGAGGAAGGCGGTGGTCGTAGACATCACCGAGCACTGCCACTAGCTAGCGTGCTAGTTAGCGTGCTAGTATCCGGTCGATCTGGAGTTTGATATTTGCGGAACACAATCGAGGAAACGCTAACAGATTAGCCAGGTGTTAGCATGCTAGCTGACTGAACTACAAATCCCAGATTGTTAGAAATGAGACACTAAGTCCCAGGTAACCATGGTAACACTTTGATGTAGGTTAGCGTGCACACTAACGTCTTTAGTTAGCGGTTAATTAATCCGACTATCTGCGATGTATTTCCTGTTTGGTTGTGAGTTCGGATCACCGCGGAAGCCTCTGATTGGCCGATCCTCATTCTGTTGTTAATTTCCTGTTTGGTGCCATGACAACTGGAAAGGCTAGTGCTAATGTTAGCATTTGTAGCTTACCTTATTTACACTGCTAGCGGCCACATGTCAGTATTTAAACATTTCTGTAGAAAATAATTTATAGTTTTACAACAAAAAAAAATATTTAGATTTAAATGAAAATATTAAATGTCTTTTTGATTTTTGTTGAAGTGAAAACAAACAAACCGTCTCCTCTCGGTGCGCCAGCCAGCCAATCACAGCTCCTCTCGGTGCGCCAGCCAGCCGGCCAATCACAGCTCAGATGTTTTAAAAACATTATGATTTTTTTAAAAGTATAAATATTTTTTTATTAAAAACATGAAACTTTAAAACCTGAATTTAAACCAGAGTTTAGTTTCACGCGTTTCCTCCGTCGGCCTTAAACCGACACGCCGTGCGGTGCCTTAAGGGCCGGGGACCTGCTGTTTCACTGTGGGGGGTCTGAGAGGACTGGTTTCTACCCACAATGCTTTACTCCTGTCTGTGATTATTACTATGAGTCACTGAGGGGGGCGGGGCTTACAGCTGGACCAATCAGGCTGCAGGGACAGATCGTGGTTACTGGACTTTACACATAGATGTAAATGGGTAGTGTGGAGCGCCCTTCGGGGGTGAACCCGTCTCTGAAGGAAACTGTTCAATATTTAAATGTCTGAAATGTTTTAATTGTCACAAATGCTGGAATCATTGAAAACAAACAGAATAAAGTTTATGAAGAAACAACGCGTGGTGTCGTCTCAGAGGAAGCTCCTGATGAAGAAACAACGCGTGGTGTCGTCTCAGAGGAAGCTCCTTATGAAGAAACAACGCGTGGTGTCGTCTCAGAGGAAGCTCCTTATGAAGAAACAACGCGTGGTGTCGTCTCAGAGGAAGCTCCTGATGAAGAAACAACGCGTGGTGTCGTCTCAGAGGAAGCTCCTAATGAAGGAACAACGCGTGGTGTCGTCTCAGAGGAAGCTCCTAATGAAGAAACAACGCGTGGTGTCGTCTCAGAGGAAGCTCCTTATGAAGAAACAACGCGTGGTGTCGTCTCAGAGGAAGCTCCTTATGAAGAAACAACGCGTGGTGTCGTCTCAGAGGAAGCTCCTGATGAAGAAACAACGCGTGGTGTCGTCTCAGAGGAAGCTCCTAATGAAGGAACAACGCGTGGTGTCGTCTCAGAGGAAGCTCCTTATGAAGAAACAACGCGTGGTGTCGTCTCAGAGGAAGCTCCTGATGAAGAAACAACGCGTGGTGTCGTCTCAGAGGAAGCTCCTAATGAAGAAACAACGCGTGGTGTCGTCTCAGAGGAAGCTCCTAATGAAGAAACAACGCGTGGTGTCGTCTCAGAGGAAGCTCCTAATGAAGAAACAACGCGTGGTGTCGTCTCAGAGGAAGCTCCTAATGAAGAAACAACGCGTGGTGTCGTCTCAGAGGAAGCTCCTTATGAAGGAACAACGCGTGGTGTCGTCTCAGAGGAAGCTCCTTATGAAGAAACAACGCGTGGTGTCGTCTCAGAGGAAGCTCCTGATGAAGAAACAACACGTGGTGTCGTCTCAGAGGAAGCTCCTAATGAAGAAACAACGCGTGGTGTCGTCTCAGAGGAAGCTCCTAATGAAGAAACAACGCGTGGTGTCGTCTCAGAGGAAGCTCCTAATGAAGAAACAACGCGTGGTGTCGTCTCAGAGGAAGCTCCTAATGAAGAAACAACGCGTGGTGTCGTCTCAGAGGAAGCTCCTAATGAAGAAACAACGCGTGGTGTCGTCTCAGAGGAAGCTCCTAATGAAGAAACAACGCGTGGTGTCGTCTCAGAGGAAGCTCCTAATGAAGAAACAACGCGTGGTGTCGTCTCAGAGGAAGCTCCTAATGAAGAAACAACGCGTGGTGTCGTCTCAGAGGAAGCTCCTAATGAAGAAACAACGCGTGGTGTCGTCTCAGAGGAAGCTCCTGATGAAGAAACAACGCGTGGTGTCGTCTCAGAGGAAGCTCCTGATGAAGAAACAACGCGTGGTGTCGTCTCAGAGGAAGCTCCTGATGAAGAAACAACGCGTGGTGTCGTCTCAGAGGAAGCTCCTAATGAAGAAACAACGCGTGGTGTCGTCTCAGAGGAAGCTCCTGATGAAGAAACAACGCGTGGTGTCGTCTCAGAGGAAGCTCCTAATGAAGAAACAACGCGTGGTGTCGTCTCAGAGGAAGCTCCTGATGAAGAAACAACGCGTGGTGTCGTCTCAGAGGAAGCTCCTAATGAAGAAACAACGCGTGGTGTCGTCTCAGAGGAAGCTCCTAATGAAGAAACAACGCGTGGTGTCGTCTCAGAGGAAGCTCCTGATGAAGAAACAACGCGTGGTGTCGTCTCAGAGGAAGCTCCTTATGAAGAAACAACGCGTGGTGTCGTCTCAGAGGAAGCTCCTGATGAAGAAACAACGCGTGGTGTCGTCTCAGAGGAAGCTCCTAATGAAGAAACAACGCGTGGTGTCGTCTCAGAGGAAGCTCCTAATGAAGAAACAACGCGTGGTGTCGTCTCAGAGGAAGCTCCTAATGAAGAAACAACGCGTGGTGTCGTCTCAGAGGAAGCTCCTAATGAAGAAACAACGCGTGGTGTCGTCTCAGAGGAAGCTCCTAATGAAGAAACAACGCGTGGTGTCGTCAGGTGACAGAGGTGAGACAGGTGAGACAGGTGAGAGAGGTTAGAGACAGGTGAGAGACAGGTGAGAGACAGGTGAGAGAGGTTAGAGACAGGTGAGACAGGTGAGAGAGGTTAGAGACAGGTGAGACAGGTGAGACAGGTGAGAGAGGTGAGAGAGGTTAGAGAGGTTAGAGACAGGTGAGAGAGGTTAGAGACAGGTGAGAGAGGTTAGAGACAGGTGAGAGAGATTAGAGACAGGTGAGAGAGGTTAGAGACAGGTGAGACAGGTGAGAGACAGGTGAGAGACAGGTGAGAGAGGTTAGAGACAGGTGAGACAGGTTAGAGACAGGTGAGACAGGTGAGAGAGGTTAGAGACAGGTGAGAGAGGTTAGAGACAGGTGAGACAGGTGAGAGAGGTTAGAGACAGGTGAGAGAGGTTAGAGACAGGTGAGAGAGGTTAGAGACAGGTGAGACAGGTGAGAGAGATTAGAGACAGGTGAGAGAGGTTAGAGACAGGTGAGACAGGTGAGAGAGGTTAGAGACAGGTGAGAGAGGTTAGAGACAGGTGAGACAGGTGAGAGAGATTAGAGACAGGTGAGAGAGATTAGAGACAGGTGAGAGAGATTAGAGACAGGTGAGAGAGGTTAGAGACAGGTGAGAGAGGTTAGAGACAGGTGAGAGAGGTGAGAGAGATTAGAGACAGGTGAGAGAGGTTAGAGACAGGTGAGAGAGGTTAGAGACAGGTGAGACAGGTGAGAGAGGTTAGAGACAGGTGAGAGAGGTTAGAGACAGGTGAGAGAGGTTAGAGAGATTAGAGACAGGTGAGAGAGGTTAGAGACAGGTGAGAGAGGTTAGAGACAGGTTAGAGACAGGTGAGAGAGGTTAGAGACAGGTGAGAGAGGTTAGAGACAGGTGAGACAGGTTAGAGACAGGTGAGAGAGATTAGAGACAGGTGAGAGAGGTTAGAGACAGGTGAGAGAGGTTAGAGACAGGTGAGACAGGTGAGAGAGGTTAGAGACAGGTGAGAGAGGTTAGAGACAGGTGAGACAGGTGAGAGAGATTAGAGACAGGTGAGAGAGGTTAGAGACAGGTGAGAGAGGTTAGAGACAGGTTAGAGACAGGTGAGAGAGGTTAGAGACAGGTGAGAGAGGTTAGAGACAGGTGAGACAGGTGAGAGAGATTAGAGACAGGTGAGAGAGGTTAGAGACAGGTGAGAGAGGTTAGAGACAGGTGAGACAGGTGAGAGAGGTTAGAGACAGGTGAGAGAGGTTAGAGACAGGTGAGACAGGTGAGAGAGATTAGAGACAGGTGAGGGAGGTTAGAGACAGGTGAGAGAGGTTAGAGACAGGTGAGACAGGTGAGAGAGATTAGAGACAGGTGAGAGAGGTTAGAGACAGGTGAGACAGGTGAGAGAGATTAGAGACAGGTGAGAGAGGTTAGAGACAGGTGAGACAGGTGAGAGAGGTTAGAGACAGGTGAGACAGGTGAGAGAGGTTAGAGACAGGTGAGAGAGGTTAGAGACAGGTTAGAGACAGGTGAGAGAGGTTAGAGACAGGTGAGACAGGTGAGACAGGTGAGACAGGTGAGAGAGGTTAGAGACAGGTGAGAGAGGTTAGAGACAGGTGAGACAGGTTAGAGACAGGTGAGAGAGGTTAGAGACAGGTGAGAGAGGTTAGAGACAGGTTAGAGAGGTTAGAGACAGGTTAGAGACAGGTGAGAGAGGTTAGAGACAGGTTAGAGACAGGTGAGAGAGGTTAGAGACAGGTGAGAGAGGTTAGAGACAGGTTAGAGAGGTTAGAGAGAGGTTAGAGACAGGTGAGAGAGGTTAGAGAGATTAGAGACAGGTGAGAGAGGTTAGAGACAGGTGAGACAGGTGAGAGAGGTTAGAGACAGGTGAGAGAGGTTAGAGACAGGTGAGAGACAGGTGAGAGAGGTTAGAGACAGGTGAGAGAGGTTAGAGACAGGTGAGAGAGGTTAGAGACAGGTGAGAGAGATTAGAGACAGGTGAGAGAGGTTAGAGACAGGTGAGACAGGTGAGAGAGGTTAGAGACAGGTGAGAGAGGTTAGAGACAGGTTAGAGACAGGTGAGAGAGGTTAGAGACAGGTGAGAGACAGGTGAGAGAGGTTAGAGACAGGTGAGAGAGGTTAGAGACAGGTGAGACAGGTTAGAGACAGGTGAGAGAGGTTAGAGACAGGTGAGAGACAGGTGAGAGAGGTTAGAGACAGGTGAGAGAGGTTAGAGACAGGTGAGAGACAGGTGAGACAGGTGAGAGACAGGTGAGAGACAGGTGAGAGACAGGTGAGAGACAGGTGAGAGACAGGTGAGAGAGGTGAGAGACAGGTTAGAGACAGGTGAGACAGGTGAGAGACAGGTGAGAGACAGGTGAGAGAGGTTAGAGACAGGTGAGAGAGGTTAGAGACAGGTGAGACAGGTGAGAGACAGGTGAGACAGGTGAGAGACAGGTGAGACAGGTGAGAGACAGGTGAGAGACAGGTGAGACAGGTGAGAGACAGGTGAGACAGGTGAGAGAGGTGAGAGACAGGTGAGACAGGTGAGAGAGGTGAGAGACAGGTGAGACAGGTGAGAGACAGGTGAGAGACAGGTGAGAGACAGGTTAGAGACAGGTGAGAGAGGTGAGAGACAGGTGAGAGAGGTTAGAGACAGGTGAGAGACAGGTGAGAGAGGTGAGAGACAGGTGAGAGACAGGTGAGAGACAGGTTTCCCCAGAATCTGGCTTTTCTTTTCAAATCATTTTGTGACTCACCGAAGAGACTTGACTTCTGCTTTCAGACGGAGTTAATTATGAAGCTCTGAGCTTATCCGATAATAATCCAAAGCAGAGGCGATCATGTCATATAACACATTATTTCATATTAATATTTACATGTGTATTTTTATATAGTCTTAAAGTTACAACCCCCCCCCTGGTGACTGTAGAAACTACACTGCGCATGCTCAGAGTATTGTCCTATTTAATGTGTGGCAACAAAATAATGACCATCGGGGCATTGAGCTGCCACCCCCACCATACGTCATCTCACATCACTCAGAGCTGATTGGCTGTAAGTACGTGTGCCGCGAAAAGTGTGGTGTGTGAAGAGGAGAGAGAGAGCTGCAGTGACGCGTCCTAAAACCCGGAAGTGAGCTGCGCATGGCTTCCCTCCACAGAAAGCAACGAGATTTCTCCATGGGTTTAGAAAACAGCTCAAAGTAAGATCTGTGGAAACGAACCGGTTAGATAAATGGATTCATGACAGACTTTTGAAACTACAAGAAGAGAAGGAGGACTTTTACAAAAAGGTAATAGATGTTTGTCCAGAGGGACAGCATGGACTTCATCTCCACGTCAAGGTGAGACCCCGTGTGACTGAGAGAGAACAATTCCATATCTAAATGATAAACTACATGTTCTGAGTATCCTTCTGTTGAGCTGTGTGTTTCACATTAATTAAAGCATCAGACAAAAGAGGCTTTTGAGAATAATATTATATTTTGATTTAGGTCAAAATATAATATTTGTAAACCTGAAGAGTCAGAGCCTCAGCAGCACGAGCCTCTCTGCGGAAGCTTCTAGACATCTGAGTGTGTTGTGCCCCACCACTTTAGCACATATAGAAACGCCACTGATGATGATGATGATGATGATGATGATGATGATGATGATTGGCTGCGCTTTTCACAGCGCCACGGCTTCAAAGCATGTCATGTATTCCTCGCTATCGGGACGTTAAGAGCATTCCGTGGAATATAACAAGTGTTTCTGAAGGGAATGGCCGAGCCCACCTTTAATGGCATGTTTGGTTTATTGGAAACAGTGATCGATGCGGGAGGCGCCGGCAGAGAGGCGGCAGAGAGGCGGTAGAGAGGCGGCAGAGAGGCGGCAGTGAGGCGGCAGAGAGCGGTAGAGAGGCGGCAGTGAGGCGGTAGAGAGGCGGTAGAGAGCGGTAGAGAGGCGGCAGTGAGGCGGTAGAGAGGCGGTAGAGAGCGGTAGAGAGCCGGGTCACCGCCGCTCCTCCGGAAGAGAAAGACAAGATTTCCGGTGATAGTCGGTGTTGTTTTTCGGGTCAAATCGCTACGGATAATATCTTTAAGACCCTCCGATGGATCGATCAGGTTTCTCCCGGAGGCCGGACAGCTTTGACGGGCTCGGGTACCGGGGAGAGGGGCTCGGGTACCGGGGCGACCCCCTGCTGGTCACAGAGCCTCCAGACATCCCGGGGAGCAGGAACCTGCAGCTGGCCGGGGAGAGGAGCCCTCTGAGCGGGGAGAGGACCGGGGAGAGAGAGGAGAGGACCGGGGAGAGAGAGGAGAGGACCGGGGAGAAAGAGGAGAGGACCGCGGAGAGAGCCGGCTGGGAGGCTCCGCAGCCCGGCCAGGTGCCTGCAGGTGGGTCGCTGCTCACCTGGGGAGGAGGACCCTCTGAGAGAGGAACACCCGGGGGTCCTCCTCTGGGCTACAGATAAACAACTATAATATAAAACGAGGCTCGTGAATATATAAGATCCAGCAGAGATCCCTGTAAAGTACTGCAGGAGGTCAACACAGGGTGGAGAGAGTCAACATGTAAACAGAACGAGATAAACGAACACATGAGATGCTAACTACACAACAATTAAACTAAACTGATTTATTATTTATTAAAAGGAAATGAAATGAATCTGAATGTCGCGTTGAGCATGCCAACTGACAGCTAGCCTCGTTAGCTCCACAGGATCCTTCACATTGTGCTAATTAGCTGCATAGCTTTAATTAGCCTGCTGCATAGAGATCATATTCTGTCGTTAGCCTGCAAGCTAACAGTTAGCCTGATTCACAGTGGAAACATTTATTACGAATCTTTACTTTGTATGTTTAGCCTCTCATTAGCATGAAGCTTTTAGCATGTAGCTGTTTGAATGAAGCTTTTGGCATGTAGCTGTTTGCATGTAGCTGTTAGCATGAAGCTTTTAGCATAGCTGTTAGCCTGTAGCTGTTAGCCGGTAGCTGTTAGCCGGTAGCTGTTTGCATGAAGCTTTCTGTAGCTGTTTGCATGTAGCTGTTAGCGTGAAGCTTTTGGCATGTAGCTGTTAGCATGTAGCTGTTAGCGTGAAGCTTTCTGTAGCTGTTTGCATGTAGCTGTTAGCGTGAAGCTTTTGGCATGTAGCTGTTAGCATGTAGCTGTTAGCGTGAAGCTTTCTGTAGCTGTTTGCATGTAGCTGTTAGCGTGAAGCTTTTGGCATGTAGCTGTTAGCATGTAGCTGTTAGCGTGAAGCTTTCTGTAGCTGTTAGCCTGTAGCTGTTAGCGTGAAGCTTTTGGCATGTAGCTGTTAGCATGTAGCTGTTAGCGTGAAGCTTTCTGTAGCTGTTAGCCTGTAGCTGTTAGCGTGAAGCTTTTGGCATGTAGCTGTTTGCATGTAGCTGTTAGCATGTAGCTGTTAGCGTGAAGCTTTTGGCATGTAGCTGTTTGCATGTAGCTGTTAGCGTGAAGCTTTTGGCATGTAGCTGTTAGCATGTAGCTGTTAGCGTGAAGCTTTTAGCATATAGCTGTTAGCCTGTAGCTGTTAGCATGAAGCTTTTAGCATGTAGCTGTTTGCATGTAGCTGTTAGCATGACGCTTTTAGCATGTAGCTGTTTGCATGTAGCTGTTAGCATGTAGCTTTTAGCATGTAGCTGTTTGCATGTAGCTGTTAGCATGTAGCTTTTAGCATGTAGCTGTTTGCATGTAGCTGTTAGCATGACGCTTTTAGCATGTAGCTTTTGGCATGTAGCTGTTAGCTTGTATGCATCGGTTTTATTATCTATTAATGCTGATGTTTTGTTGTTGTTGTTTATTAATGCTGATGTGTTGTTGTTGTTTATTAATGCTGATGTGTTGTTGTTGTTTATTAATGCTGATGTGTTGTTGTTGTTTATTAATGCTGATGTGTTGTTGTTCTTGCAGAGCAGCTCAGTCGATTCGCAGGATTTGGAATCGGACTCGTCAGGTTGGAAATAAATTCGTATTAATTGTGAAATAAAGTAGAGTTTGTTGACATTACAGTGGAGAGATGTAAATAAAGCGTTGTGTTCAGTCTGTTCACAGAGAACGTGCTCGCTCACCCCTGCATCGTCTTCAGGAGGCAGTGCCAGGTACCTCCGTCACTCTTTAAACACAATCTGAAGTTTCATGCCTTTGAATTTAATGTTGTCATAACATATTTAGTAGTTATTAATCCTGCTCTCTGATTGGCTGCTGCTCTCAGGTGAACTACCACGCCCGCTGTTACCATCTGAGCCCGTTCAGCGCCGTCGTCGTCATGTACTCCATCACTAAGGCCCAGGTGAGGACTCTTTAAAGTAGAGACGCTACATACTGATATACACCTGAACATCAGCAGGAAAGGACTCTTTAAAGTAGAGTCACTACATACTGATATACACCTGAACATCAGCAGGAGAGGACTCTTTAAAGTAGAGACACTACATACTGATATACACCTGAACATCAGCAGGAAAGGACTCTTTAAAGTAGAGACACTACATACTGATATACACCTGAACATCAGCAGGAAAGGACTCTTTAAAGTAGAGACACTACATACTGATATACACCTGAACATCAGCAGGAAAGGACTCTTTAAAGTAGAGACACTACATACTGATATACACCTGAACATCAGCAGGAGAGGACTCTTTAAAGTAGAGACACTACATACTGATATACACCTGAACATCAGCAGGAGAGGACTCTTTAAAGTGGAGACACTACATACTGATATACACCTGAACATCATCAGGAGAGGACTCTTTAAAGTGGAGACGCTACATACTGATATACACCTGAACATCAGCAGGAGAGGACTCTTTAAAGTAGAGACGCTACATACTGATATACACCTGAACATCATCAGGAGAGGACTCTTTAAAGTGGAGACGCTACATACTGATATACACCTGAACATCATCAGGAGAGGACTCTTTAAAGTGGAGACGCTACATACTGATATACACCTGAACATCAACAGGAGAGGACTCTTTAAAGTAGAGACACTACATACTGATATACACCTGAACATCATCAGGAGAGGACTCTTTAAAGTAGAGACGCTACATACTGATATACACCTGAACATCAGCAGGAAAGGACTCTTTAAAGTGGAGACGCTACATACTGATATACACCTGAACATCATCAGGAGAGGACTCTTTAAAGTAGAGACACTACATACTGATATACACCTGAACATCATCAGGAGAGGACTCTTTAAAGTGGAGACGCTACATACTGATATACACCTGAACATCAGCAGGAGAGGACTCTTTAAAGTAGAGACACTACATACTGATATACACCTGAACATCATCAGGAGAGGACTCTTTAAAGTAGAGACACTACATACTGATATACACCTGAACATCAGCAGGAGAGGACTCTTTAAAGTAGAGACGCTACATACTGATATACACCTGAACATCAGCAGGAGAGGACTCTTTAAAGCAGACATGTTGTGTACAGGGTCTGAAGGCTCTCTGGAAGGGGTTGGGCAGCACCTTCATCGTTCACGGCATCACACTCGGAGCGGAGGGCGTCATCAGCGAGCTCACGCCGTTACCACGGTAACCACAGCAGTGTTACTGCGGTTCTTTAAAGTTTTTAAATATGAGGAGGTTATCCAAATAGATGTATTACTGTAGTATTGTTCCTGAATGACTGTAGTATTGTTCCTGAATGACTGGAGTATTGTTCCTGAATGACTGGAGTATTGTTCCTGAATGACTGGAGTATTGTTCCTGAATGACTGGAGTATTGTTCCTGAATGACTGGAGTATTGTTCCTGAATGACTGAATGACTGGAGTATTGTTCCTGAATGACTGGAGTATTGTTCCTGACTGACTGTAGTATTGTTCCTGTCTGACTGTAGTATTGTTCCTGTCTGACTGGAGTACTGTTCCTGAATGACTGTAGTATTGTTCCTGAATGACTGTAGTATTGTTCCTGAATGACTGTAGTATTGTTCCTGTCTGACTGGAGTACTGTTCCTGAATGACTGGAGTATTGTTCCTGAATGCCTGTAGTATTGTTCCTGAATGACTGTAGTATTGTTCCTGAATGACTGGAGTATTGTTCCTGAATGACTGAATGACTGTAGTATTGTTCCTGAATGACTGTAGTATTGTTCCTGAATGACTAGTATTGTTCCTGTCTGACTGTAGTATTGTTCCTGAATGACTGGAGTATTGTTCTGACTGTAGTATTGTTCTGGCTGACTGTAGTATTGTTCCTGAATGACTGGAGTATTGTTCCTGAATGACTGGAGTATTGTTCCTGAATGACTGTAGTATTGTTCCTGAATGACTGTAGTATTGTTCCTGAATGACTGTAGTATTGTTCCTGAATGACTGGAGTATTGTTCTGACTGTAGTATTGTTCCTGAATGACTGTAGTATTGTTCTGGCTGACTGTAGTATTGTTCCTGAATGACTGGAGTATTGTTCCTGCATGACTGGAGTATTGTTCCTGAATGACTGTAGTATTGTTCCTGAATGACTGGAGTATTGTTCCTGAATGACTGTAGTATTGTTCCTGAATGACTGGAGTATTGTTCCTGAATGACTGGAGTATTGTTCCTGTCTGACTGTAGTATTGTTCCTGTCTGACTGGAGTATTGTTCCTGAATGACTGGAGTATTGTTCCTGAATGACTGGAGTATTGTTCTGACTGTAGTATTGTTCCTGAATGACTGGAGTATTGTTCCTGAATGACTGGAGTATTGTTCCTGTCTGACTGTAGTATTGTTCCTGTCTGACTGTAGTATTGTTCCTGAATGACTGTAGTATTGTTCCTGAATGACTGGAGTATTGTTCCTGAATGACTGGAGTATTGTTCCTGTCTGACTGTAGTATTGTTCCTGAATGACTGGAGTATTGTTCCTGAATGACTGGAGTATTGTTCCTGTCTGACTGTAGTATTGTTCCTGAATGACTGGAGTATTGTTCCTGTCTGACTGTAGTATTGTTCCTGTCTGACTGTAGTATTGTTCCTGTCTGACTGTAGTATTGTTCCTGAATGACTGTAGTATTGTTCCTGAATGACTGTAGTATTGTTCCTGAATGACTGGAGTATTGTTCCTGAATGACTGTAGTATTGTTCCTGAATGACTGTAGTATTGTTCCTGAATGACTGGAGTATTGTTCCTGAATGACTGGAGTATTGTTCCTGAATGACTGGAGTATTGTTCCTGAATGACTGGAGTATTGTTCCTGAATGACTGGAGTATTGTTCCTGAATGACTGTAGTATTGTTCCTGAATGACTGTAGTATTGTTCCTGAATGACTGGAGTATTGTTCCTGAATGACTGGAGTATTGTTCCTGAATGACTGGAGTATTGTTCCTGAATGACTGGAGTATTGTTCCTGTCTGACTGGAGTATTGTTCCTGAATGACTGTAGTATTGTTCCTGTCTGACTGGAGTATTGTTCCTGAATGACTGGAGTATTGTTCCTGAATGACTGTAGTATTGTTCCTGAATGACTGTAGTATTGTTCCTGAATGACTGGAGTATTGTTCCTGAATGACTGGAGTATTGTTCCTGTCTGACTGGAGTATTGTTCCTGAATGACTGGAGTATTGTTCCTGTCTGACTGGAGTATTGTTCCTGAATGACTGGAGTATTGTTCCTGTCTGACTGGAGTATTGTTCCTGAATGACTGTAGTATTGTTCCTGTCTGACTGGAGTATTGTTCCTGAATGACTGGAGTATTGTTCCTGAATGACTGTAGTATTGTTCCTGAATGACTGGAGTATTGTTCCTGAATGACTGTAGTATTGTTCCTGAATGACTGGAGTATTGTTCCTGAATGACTGGAGTATTGTTCCTGAATGACTGGAGTATTGTTCCTGAATGACTGGAGTATTGTTCCTGAATGACTGGAGTATTGTTCCTGAATGACTGGAGTATTGTTCCTGAATGACTGGAGTATTGTTCCTGAATGACTGGAGTATTGTTCCTGAATGACTGGAGTATTGTTCCTGAATGACTGGAGTATTGTTCTGTCTGGAGTAATGTGAGTGTTGTCTTCAGGGAGCTTCCTCACAGGTGGAGCCTCAAACAGCTGGCAGGACATCTGCTGCTGAAGGGGTCAGTTCTTCTTCTACTCTTTATTCAAACCTCTTGTGTCTCCTCCTGATGTCTGTGTGTCCTCCTGATGTGTCTCCTCCTGATGTGTCTCCTCCTGATGTCTTTGTGTCTCTTCCTGATGTCTTTGTGTCTCCTCCTGATGTCTGTGTGTCCTCCTGGTGTCTGTGTGTCCTCCTGATGTGTCTCCTCCTGATGTCTTTGTGTCTCTTCCTGATGTCTTTGTGTCTCCTCCTGATGTCTGTGTGTCCTCCTGGTGTCTGTGTGTCCTCCTGGTGTCTGTGTGTCTCCTCCTGATGTGTCTCCTCCTGATGTCTTTGTGTCTCTTTCTGATGTCTCTGTGTCTCCTCCTGATGTCTTTGCGTCTCCTCCTGATGTGTCTCCTCTCTGCATCTCCTCCTGATGTGTCTCCTCTCTGCGTCTCCTCCTGATGTGTCTCCTCTCTGCGTCTCCTCCTCTCTGCGTCTCCTCCTGATGCGTCTCCTCTCTGTGTCTCAGGCTGACAGCGATGGTCGCTCTTCCTTTTTACTGCGCCAGCCTCATCGAGACCGTGCAGGTGAGACCTTTATTATTCATACATATTAAAAGTAATGCGTACTTCCTGTTCCTGTGTCACATGACTTCCTGTCCCCTCAGTGTGTAACGCCTCTTCCTGTCCCCTCAGACTGCGACAGTGTAACGCCTCTTCCTGTCCCCTCAGTGTGTAACGTCTCTCCCTGTCCCCTCAGTGTGAAACGCCTCTTCCTGTCCCCTCAGTGTGTAACGTCTCTCCCTGTCCCCTCAGTGTGTAACGTCTCTCCCTGTCCCCTCAGTGTGTAACGCCTCTTCCTGTCCCCTCAGTGTGTAACGCCTCTTCCTGTCCCCTCAGTGTGTAACGCCTCTTCCTGTCCCCTCGGTGTGTAACGCCTCTCCCTGTCCCCTCGGTGTGTAACGCCTCTCCCTGTCCCCTCGGTGTGTAACGCCTCTTCCTGTCCCCTCAGAGTGAGACAGTGTAACGCCTCTTCCTGTCCCCTCAGTGTGTAACGCCTCTTCCTGTCCCCTCGGTGTGTAACGCCTCTCCCTGTCCCCTCGGTGTGTAACGCCTCTCCCTGTCCCCTCGGTGTGTAACGCCTCTTCCTGTCCCCTCGGTGTGTAACGTCTCTTCCTGTCCCCTCAGTGTGTAACGCCTCTTCCTGTCCCCTCAGACTGCGACAGTGTAACGCCTCTTCCTGTCCCCTCAGTGTGTAACGCCTCTTCCTGTCCCCTCAGTGTGTAACGTCTCTTCCTGTCCCCTCGATGTGTAACGCCTCTCCCTGTCCCCTCGGTGTGTAACGCCTCTCCCTGTCCCCTCGGTGTGTAACGCCTCTCCCTGTCCCCTCGGTGTGTAACGCCTCTCCCTGTCCCCTCGGTGTGTAACGCCTCTCCCTGTCCCCTCGGTGTGTAACGCCTCTCCCTGTCCCCTCGGTGTGTAACGCCTCTCCCTGTCCCCTCGGTGTGTAACGCCTCTCCCTGTCCCCTCGGTGTGTAACGCCTCTCCCTGTCCCCTCGGTGTGTAACGCCTCTCCCTGTCCCCTCGGTGTGTAACGCCTCTCCCTGTCCCCTCGGTGTGTAACGCCTCTCCCTGTCCCCTCAGAGTGTAACGCCTCTCCCTGTCCCCTCGGTGTGTAACGCCTCTCCCTGTCCCCTCAGAGTGTAACGCCTCTTCCTGTCCCCTCGGTGTGTAACGCCTCTCCCTGTCCCCTCGGTGTGTAACGCCTCTTCCTGTCCCCTCGGTGTGTAACGTCTCTCCCTGTCCCCTCGGTGTGTAACGCCTCTCCCTGTCCCCTCGGTGTGTAACGTCTCTCCCTGTCCCCTCGGTGTGTAACGCCTCTCCCTGTCCCCGCAGAGTGAGATAGTGAGAGACGAGGCGTCCTCAGGTCTCCTGGACTGTCTTCGTGAAGGAGTGACGCGTCTCTTCGGGGTGGGCGCGCCTCACTCTCTGCGCCTGCTGCCTCTGCGCTGGCTGCTGCTGCCGGCCGCGCTGCACGGCGTGCTGCGCTACGTCATCACGTCCTGCGTGCAGCGGGGGGCGCTGTGGCTGCAGCAGCGGGGGGGGCGGCAGCGGGGGGGGGGCACAGAGACCCCCCCGACCTGCTGGACTCGTACTTCCCCGAGCTGCTGGCGGGCTGCGCCGGCGCGCTGGTGGCCGACGTGCTGCTGTTCCCGCTGGAGACGGCCCTGCACCGCCTCAGGTGAGCAGCTGCAGGCCGAGCGGCCCGTCTTTAAAGAGTGTTTAAAGAGTGTTTAAAGAGTCCCCTTCTCTCAGCCTGCAGGGCACCAGGACCATCATCGACAGCACCGACGGCTCGGGGGGGAACGGGCCTCTGGTTCTGCCGGTGAACACTCAGTACGACGGCGTGTCCGACTGCCTTCTGGCCGTGCGGCGCCGCGAGGGTCCGGCCGGGTTCTACCGGGGCGTGGGGGCGCTGGCGGCGCAGTACGCCCTGCAGGGGGCGCTGCTGGGGGGGGCGAGGGCTCTGCTGAGGGTGCTGCTGCTGGAGGGGGGGCGGGGGGCTGCGTAGCCACGGAGACGCAGCCGGGGGGGCGTAGCCATGGAGACGCAGTGTAGTCGCCATGCAGACGCCGTCACCATGACAACAACACCTGAGAGAAGCGAGATGGAAACGAGAGATCTGCTCTGTGTTAAATATGGACAGGAAGAGAGGTCATGTGATCCAACGGGTCAGAGGTCATGTGATCATCAAGGCTTTACTTTGAAACATCCAACGTGTTGATCGACAGGTTGTCGTCATGGTGACAGCTGTCAGAAAAGTGATCCTCGTGTCACTGAAGAGCAGTCTGCCCCGTTAGCCTAGCTTAGCACAAAGACTGGAGGCGGGGGGAAACTGTTAGCTAACAGGAGGTCAGCTCCCCGTGTGCGTGTCACTTCCTGTTGGAGCATGTCAGTCCGCTCACATAAGCAGTCCCCTCTGTACAAAGCTGTAAATGTATTAAAGGTAGATTCTATGGTTCCTATCAATAAAAGCAGACGCTGAGGTTTTTCACAATAAAAGTGATATTGC
The DNA here is from genome assembly GCA_036324595.1 of Champsocephalus gunnari. Classification (NCBI taxonomy): domain Eukaryota; kingdom Metazoa; phylum Chordata; class Actinopteri; order Perciformes; family Channichthyidae; genus Champsocephalus; species Champsocephalus gunnari. The sequence goes on along the minus strand of CM070435.1, from coordinate 35,369 downwards.
AAAAAAATTATTAAATGTTTATTTAAATCTCTGAAGCTGCACTTTGTTGTTGTTTGTTTGTTTGTTGTTGTTAAACTTTGCACTGAAGAGAAAAACACCTGTGATCTGTTTCATGTTCAATAAATACATTTAATAACATCAAGAGCGTCCATGTGATCAATAACTCCATCTCATCACTGAGCAGCTAGGGGGGAGGAGGGGGGAGGAGGGGGGAGAGAGAGAGGAGGGAAGGAGAGGGAGGGGAGAGGAGGAAGGAGAGGGAGAGGGAGGGGAGGGAGGGGAGAGGAGGAAGGAGAGGGAGAGGGAGGGGAGAGAGAGGAGGGAGGGGAGAGGAGGAAGGAGAGGGAGAGAGAGAGGGGGGAGAGGGGGGGAGGAGAGAGAGGGGGAGTCTGATTCAGGAGCACAGACACACTCACAACTAAAGATCAATAATCAGGTTTCAGTTGGTCTTGTGGACGGGATGCTGTTGGGGACGCCATGCCCTGAAGACAGTCTGTCTCATGTCTCCAGATCGAGTGTCTCTGTCCCCTCAAAGCGCCATGCCCTGAAGACAGTCTGTCTCATGTCGGCTCAACCCCCTGGCTGCCGGCTGGGTGCACTCCCGAGGCATTGTCCTAGTCCTAAAATGACTTTCAACATCTGTCCAGGGACTAACTCTGGCGCACTGTCCCTGTGAAATACAAATAAATAAAGAATGAACCCTTTCAACACACATTGATTAATAAAGTTAATTAATATAGCTCTAAATATACCTGGAGAAGTATCTTATGTAGATCGATATAACAATAGATTATAATGCATTTTAATGCCTTCAGTCGGGTTAGATATGTGTGTTACATTTAATCTGGTCTTCTTCATTGGTTCCGCCTCTTCCGGCAGAGCGGAACCTTCGTGCTGCTGTTCCCCGTCGGACTGAGTTGCCGGCTGTGCTCCATGTGTTGTGCTCCGCAGCGTGTCTCCGGTGTGTTTACCGAACTTTCTCCGGTGCTTTCTCTCGAGCTTCTCTCTCCGGTGACCCCTGCGGTCCCAGCTCCTTCCCGCCATGCCGGGCGGCAGCTCTTTGTTCTCCGGGTTCCGGGTCCTCGCGCTCTACTCAAACCACGTCCCGCACGCGCTCCGGTTCCACAAGAAGCACCGCGAATTCTACCTGCTGACCGCGGCCGGGAAGTGCTTCCACACCTACAACGTGAGAGCACCGTGCTATTGCTTACTAGTGCTTACTAGTGTTTACTAGTGCTCTCTATCCCGCTGCTTATGTCTCGTGCTATGGTCTCGTGTCAAGTCAACATTGAATCGATCAGAACTTTATTGGCATCAAACATCAGTCCCATAAACAGTTTATTAAATATGTAAATTAATTATATTTAAATCAAATGTCAAAATAAAATCAGATAAGCCGTCACAACATATGATATATGTTGCTTCCGGTTTAAGTCCCGCCCCTTCCGTTTCACCCTGATCTTATTTATATAAACGTTATTAGTCCTCTCCTAGTTAATGTCCTCTCCTCTCCTAGTTAATGTCCTCTCCTAGTGTCCTCTCCTAGTGGATGTCTCTGTGTCCTCTCCTAGTGGATGTCTCTGTGTCCTCTCCTAGTGGATGTCTCTGTGTCCTCTCCTAGTGGATGTCTCTGTGTCCTCTCCTAGTGTCCTCTCCTAGTGGATGTCTCTGTGTCCTCTCCTAGTGGATGTGTCTGTGTCCTCTCCTAGTGGATGTCTCTGTGTCCTCTCCTAGTGGATGTCTCTGTGTCCTCTCCTAGTGTCCTCTCCTAGTGGATGTCTCTGTGTCCTCTCCTAGTGGATGTCTCTGTGTCCTCTCCTAGTGGATGTCTCTGTGTCCTCTCCTAGTGTCCTCTCCTAGTGGATGTCTCTGTGTCCTCTCCTAGTGGATGTCTCTGTGTCCTCTCCTAGTGTCCTCTCCTAGTGGATGTCTCTGTGTCCTCTCCTAGTGGATGTCTCTGTGTCCTCTCCTAGTGGATGTCTCTGTGTCCTCTCCTAGTGTCCTCTCCTAGTGGATGTCTCTGTGTCCTCTCCTAGTGTCCTCTCTAACTGATGTGTCTCTCTCCAGGTGAACAAGCTGGGCATCGTCTCCGTCAGTGAGTTTATCTTCGTGCTATTTACCTTTGAACATCTCTGAGGGTGCTGCTCTCTGATTGGCTGCTGCAAACAATGTACCGAGAGTGCTGCTCTCTGATTGGCTGCTGTGTGTCCTGTGCTTGTTGCCTAGGTAACAGTCTGAGCGATGACATCAATGTGTTGGCGGCAGACAGGATGCTGGTGTTCGTCGCCGCCGGGCGCCTCGTCAGCGCCTTCGCCCGAAACAAGGAGGTCGAAACTTTATTAACACGCACAACTTTATTAACACGTCTCCACGTACAACTTTATTAACACATACAACTTTATTAACACGTCTCCAGATACAACTTTATTAACACGTACAACTTTATTAACACGTCTCCAGATACAACTTTATTAACACGTCTCCACGTACAACTTTATTAACACGTCTCCACGTACAACTTTATTAACACGTCTCCAGATACAACTTTATTAACACGTCTCCAGATACAACTTTATTAACACGTACAACTTTATTAACACGTCTCCAGATACAACTTTATTAACACGTCTCCACGTACAACTTTATTAACACGTCTCCACGTACAACTTTATTAACACGTCTCCAGATACAACTTTATTAACACGTCTCCACGTACAACTTTATTAACACGTCTCCAGATACAACTTTATTAACACGTCTCCAGATACAACTTTATTAACACGTACAACTTTATTAACACGTCTCCAGATACAACTTTATTAACACGTCTCCACGTACAACTTTATTAACACGTCTCCAGATACAACTTTATTAACACGTCTCCACGTACAACTTTATTAACACATACAACTTTATTAACACATCTCCAGATACAACTTTATTAACACGTCTCCACGTACAACTTTATTAACACATACAACTTTATTAACACATCTCCACGTACAACTTTATTAACACGTCTCCACATACAACTTTATTAACACATACAACTTTATTAACACGTCTCCAGATACAACTTTATTAACAACATACAACTTTATTAACACGTCTCCAGATACAACTTTATTAACAACATACAACTTTATTAACACGTCTTCAGATACAACTTTATTAACACATACAACTTTATTAACACGTCTCCAGATACAACTTTATTAACAACATACAACTTTATTAACACGTCTCCAGATACAACTTTATTAACAACATACAACTTTATTAACACGTCTCCAGATACAACTTTATTAACACATACAACTTTATTAACACGTCTCCAGATACAACTTTATTAACAACATACAACTTTATTAACACATCTTCAGATACAACTTTATTAACACAGCCTCTGGTTTTGACCCTCGCTGCTCCCCCTCCAGGTGGTCATGTGTTACCATGGACACGAACAGGAAGTGCGCCTGCTGCTTCCTCTCGGAGATCAGCTGGTCTCTGCCGACGCCGGGGGTGATGTCATCGTGTGGGATGTCCAGGGGGGGGGTGAGTCATGTGACCCGTTACCCATCATGCATCCGGTTCCCATGATGCATCGTGTTACCTGTTACCCATGATGCCTTGCTCTCCTCAGATATCTACCTGCGGCTGCACTTTGACTCCGCCTCCTTCTCCGTGTCGGCCATGATGCACCCGAGCACCTACCTGAACAAGGTGCTGCTGGGGAGCTCCCAGGGTGCATTGCAGCTGTGGAACATCAAGACCAGGTTAGCACGTTAGCATCAGCTGATCAGATTCACTCTTCAGTTCATAACGATGATGCGTTCAGGGTCTGCAGTAACGATGATGCGTTCAGGGTCTGCAGTAACGATGATGCGTTCAGGGTCTGCAGTAACGATGATGCGTTCAGGGTCTGCAGTAACGATGATGCGTTCAGGGTCTGCAGTAACGATGATGCGTTCAGGGTCTGCAGTAACGATGGTGCGTTCAGGGTCTGCAGTAACGATGGTGCGTTCAGGGTCTGACTGGATGTTTGTTCTTCAGTAACGATGATGCGTTCAGGGTCTGACTGGATGTTTGTTCTTCAGTAACGATGATGTGTTCAGGGTCCGACTGGATGTTTGTTCTTCAGTAACGATGATGCGTTCAGGGTCCGACTGGATGTTTGTGTCTTCAGTAACGATGATGCGTTCAGGGTCTGACTGTTTGTTTGTTCTTCAGTAACGATGATGCGTTCAGGGTCCGACTGGATGGTTGTTCTTCAGTAACGATGATGCGTTCAGGGTCCGACTGGATGTTTGTTCTTCAGTAACGATGATGCGTTCAGGGTCCGACTGGATGTTTGTTCTTCAGTAACGATGATGCGTTCAGGGTCTGACTGGATGTTTGTTCTTCAGTAACGATGATGCGTTCAGGGTCCGACTGGATGTTTGTTCTTCAGTAACGATGATGCGTTCAGGGTCCGACTGGATGTTTGTTCTTCAGTAACGATGATGCGTTCAGGGTCCGACTGGATGTTTGTTCTTCAGTAACGATGATGCGTTCAGGGTCTGACTGGATGTTTGTTCTTCAGTAACGATGATGCGTTCAGGGTCCGACTGGATGTTTGTTCTTCAGTAACGATGATGCGTTCAGGGTCTGACTGGATGTTTGTTCTTCAGTAACGATGATGTGTTCAGGGTCCGACTGGATGTTTGTTCTTCAGTAACGATGATGCGTTCAGGGTCCGACTGGATGTTTGTTCTTCAGTAACGATGATGCGTTCAGGGTCCGACTGGATGTTTGTGTCTTCAGTAACGATGATGCGTTCAGGGTCCGACTGGATGTTTGTTCTTCAGTAACGATGATGCGTTCAGGGTCCGACTGGATGTTTGTTCTTCAGTAACGATGATGCGTTCAGGGTCCGACTGGATGTTTGTTCTTCAGTAGCGATGATGCGTTCAGGGTCTGACTGGATGTTTGTTCTTCAGTAACGATGATGCGTTCAGGGTCTGACTGGATGGTTGTTCTTCAGTAACGATGATGCGTTCAGGGTCCGACTGGATGTTTGTTCTTCAGTAACGATGATGCGTTCAGGGTCCGACTGGATGTTTGTTCTTCAGTAACGATGATGCGTTCAGGGTCCGACTGGATGTTTGTGTCTTCAGTAACGATGATGCGTTCAGGGTCCGACTGGATGTTTGTTCTTCAGTAACGATGATGCGTTCAGGGTCCGACTGGATGTTTGTTCTTCAGTAACGATGATGCGTTCAGGGTCCGACTGGATGTTTGTTCTTCAGTAGCGATGATGCGTTCAGGGTCCGACTGGATGTTTGTTCTTCATTAGCGATGATGCGTTCAGGGTCCGACTGGATGTTTGTTCTTCAGTAGCGATGATGCGTTCAGGGTCTGACTGTTTGTCTGTTCTTCAGTAGCGATGATGCGTTCAGGGTCCGACTGGATGTCTGTTCTTCAGTAGCGATGATGCGTTCAGGGTCTGACTGTTTGTCTGTTCTTCAGTAAGCTGCTGTTCACGTTCCCCGGCTGGGCGGCAGGCGTCACCGTGCTGCAGCAGGTACGATTAAAGCTTCGATGCTGTTTTTTATAAAAAATGCTTTTATTTTGAAAATCAGTGATTTTAATGAATGAGATTTTATTTCCCAGAGTCCCGCGGTGGACGTGGTGGGCGTTGGCACGGCGACGGGCCGCATCATCATTCACAACATCCGATTGGACGAGACGCTGATGAGCTTCACGCAGGACTGGGGACCAATCAGCTCGCTGGCTTTCAGGACAGGTGACGTGTTGCAACTTCTCTAAGATCTAAGTGCTCCAGCTCCTGAAGCATCCTCTGTGCTCCAGCTCCTGAAGCATCCTCTGTGCTCCAGCTCCTGAAGCATCCTCTGTGCTCCAGCTCCTGAAGCATCCTCTGTGCTCCAGCTCCTGAAGCATCCTCTGTGCTCCAGCTCCTGAAGCATCCTCTGTGCTCCAGTCTGAAGCATCCTCTGTGCTCCAGCTCCTGAAGCATCCTCTGTGCTCCAGTCTGAAGCATCCTCTGTGCTCCAGCCTGAAGCATCCTCTGTGCTCTAGACTGAAGCATCCTCTGTGCTCCAGACTGAAGCATCCTCTGTGCTCCAGCCTGAAGCATCCTCTGTGCTCTAGACTGAAGCATCCTCTGTGCTCCAGCCTGAAGCATCCTCTGTGCTCCAGTCTGAAGCATCCTCTGTGCTCCAGCCTGAAGCATCCTCTGTGCTCCAGCCTGAAGCATCCTCTGTGCTCCAGTCAGCCTGAAGCATCCTCTGTGCTCCAGCCTGAAGCATCCTCTGTGCTCCAGACAGTCTGAAGCATCCTCTGTGCTCCAGCCTGAAGCATCCTCTGTGCTCCAGCCTGAAGCATCCTCTGTGCTCCAGTCAGCCTGAAGCATCCTCTGTGCTCCAGCCTGAAGCATCCTCTGTGCTCCAGCCTGAAGCATCCTCTGTGCTCCAGCCTGAAGCATCCTCTGTGCTCCAGTCAGCCTGAAGCATCCTCTGTGCTCCAGCCTGAAGCATCCTCTGTGCTCCAGTCAGCCTGAAGCATCCTCTGTGCTCCAGCCTGAAGCATCCTCTGTGCTCCAGTCAGCCTGAAGCATCCTCTGTGCTCCAGTCAGCCTGAAGCATCCTCTGTGCTCCAGTCAGCCTGAAGCATCCTCTGTGCTCCAGCCTGAAGCATCCTCTGTGCTCCAGACAGCCTGAAGCATCCTCTGTGCTCCAGCCTGAAGCATCCTCTGTGCTCCAGCCTGAAGCATCCTCTGTGCTCCAGTCTGAAGCATCCTCTGTGCTCCAGCCTGAAGCATCCTCTGTGCTCCAGCCTGAAGCATCCTCTGTGCTCCAGCCTGAAGCATCCTCTGTGCTCCAGTCAGCCTGAAGCATCCTCTGTGCTCCAGACAGCCTGAAGCATCCTCTGTGCTCCAGACAGCCTGAAGCATCCTCTGTGCTCCAGCCTGAAGCATCCTCTGTGCTCCAGCCTGAAGCATCCTCTGTGCTCCAGTCTGAAGCATCCTCTGTGCTCCAGCCTGAAGCATCCTCTGTGCTCCAGTCTGAAGCATCCTCTGTGCTCCAGCCTGAAGCATCCTCTGTGCTCCAGCCTGAAGCATCCTCTGTGCTCCAGTCTGAAGCATCCTCTGTGCTCCAGCCTGAAGCATCCTCTGTGCTCCAGCCTGAAGCATCCTCTGTGCTCCAGCCTGAAGCATCCTCTGTGCTCCAGCCTGAAGCATCCTCTGTGCTCCAGCCTGAAGCATCCTCTGTGCTCCAGCCTGAAGCATCCTCTGTGCTCCAGCCTGAAGCATCCTCTGTGCTCCAGCCTGAAGCATCCTCTGTGCTCCAGCCTGAAGCATCCTCTGTGCTCCAGTCTTCAGAAGTTAAAGTGTTATCCTATCGTAGTGATTAGGGGTCGACCGATTATCGTTATCGGCCTTTTTTTTTATCAAATTGCCGATAGCACGTTGGCTCTGACGCGGCCGTGTCTCTGGCTGCAGTCACCTCTCTGCACGAGCAACGTCCCGCCCACAGCGCCATCTGATAGGCTGTTACTGAAGATGAGCCGGAGAGGCGGGACCTTCAGGTGACAGGCAGGTGAAAGAACGCAGACACAGACTGAGGCGAGCAGCCGCGCCACGTGTTAAACCGAAGCTCAATAAACAGCACGATCTATTGACCCAGTTCCATCAGCTTCCAGTTCCACCGGGTCAGAGTGGGGGTGCGTGCAGCGTCTCGCAGCGGAGTAACGGAGCGTCCTCACTACAGCTCCAAAAACATCTTGGAGCTGGGCGTGTCTGGAGCTGGGGGATTTTATTCAAGCAACACGACCAACAACCAATCACATGAATCTCCCGCCCCCGACATACAAAGCAAAACCCCCGGGGATTTTATGGGAGCAATATATAAATATAAATATATATATATATATATAAACTCCCCAAACAGGCCTCCCTCCATGCTGGTTCCTCCGGTTTGTGTCCCGGTAGGTGAAGAGGGTCTGGTCATACAAAACCGGGTGAGTTGCTACGGCGATAGTTAGTTTCTCCTCCAACTTGTTTTGAAATATAGAAATGAACGGTGGGATATCTCTCCCAGCTTAGACGCGGTTTGATTGGCTACGGCTTCAGCTGTCAGATTTTGGGAAACGGGATTTGATTGGCTGGCGCTGGCTACTCCGGCGTCTCCGGCGTCAGAAGTTGAACATTGTTCAACTTCTGATGCCGGAGACGGACCGCTCTGCTACCCACAATTCAGTTCGGCGAAAAAGCGCGGCTACGTGACGTCACCCCGTTGAAAGTGAACGGGCAGATTGGAGCAGTGGACGCTGTCGTGTGGACGGGCCGTTAGTGTGGTGCGGGGGGGGGCTGCGAGTGGAGCCTCGCAGGTCTTCAGGTTGATGTGTGAAGCTCGTTAGCTAGCCAACATGTATCTAGCTAATGTTTAGCAACATATTAAAAGTGAGGCTCCTGGACTAACGTCACTGTGAGAGCCTCACTTTTAATAGTTTGCAAAACATCAGCACGAGTTGCAGCTCGCAGCGTATTGGGATGTCATGCTGACGGACAGATATAATAAAGTAAGCATTATTGTTAGTTCAGCACGTCAGCCTGCAGCCCACTGCGTCTCTCTAACTCACTGCAGACGGCTGCTCTGAAGAAAGGGCTCGGGGAGGAAACCGGTTGGAAGAGGTTTAAAAGTTCATGAAACATAATATATGCTTAAATGCATTTCAAAGAAGTCGAGTTGAGTTTGTGTTATTCTACATTTTGACACCAAGATTTTCTGATTTTACTGCAGATCGGTTCCAAATATCGAATATCGGTCTCCTTGGTTACTAATAATCGGTATCGGCCTTGAAAAAGCCACATCGGTCGATCCCGAGTGGTGATGGTGCAGGTGACCCCCCCCCGGACTGGAACCTTGTTGTTGTTTATTGTTGATTGTTGTCTGCAGACGGCCCCCCCATCCTGGCGTCCGGCAGTCCGCAGGGCCATATTGCATTCTGGGACCTGGAGCGCCGTCACCTGGTGACTCAGCAGAGACACGCCCACAACACCGCCATCGCCGCGGCAACCTTCCTGCACGGAGAGCCGCTGCTCATCACCAACGGGGCCGACAACGCCATCAAGGTGACGACAACAACAACAACAACAATGTCTTTATCACATGACGACGGTTAGCGGCAGTTATCAGAGCCAGGTTCATCTCCAGGTCGACCGACTCGTACGAGGAGTTCGGCCTGGAATAAAACATGAAACAGGCGGTTGCTAATCTGAAGGTCGTCAGTGTGAAGGTTAACTCCATAGTTTCTTCAGGTGTGGATATTCGACCAGGAAGGGGGCGGAGCCCGGTTGCTACGCTGTCGTCAGGGACACAGTGCCCCGCCCACCACCATCCGTCACCACGGAAACGACGGCAAGAACATCCTCAGTGCCGGTAACAACATTTATCACCAACTGATGCTCCATGTTTGACTCGTCGTCGGCTACTTTCTTTAACCTTATTTGATTTGATCAAATGAAATGTTATTTGTTGTTGTTTATATTATTTACACCTTGTTCACACTGAGCTCTGCTTCCCTGAAACTCTGTTCATTTGTAAATCACATGTTGATAAGGAAGCTGCATATTATAGTATGTGTATATGAGGTGGTGTCTGCTGCCCCCTGCAGGCCAGGACGGCACGCTGCAGTCCTTCTCCACGGTGCACGAGCGCTTCAACAAGAGCCTGGGTCACGGTCAGTCCTGCAGCCAATCACGTGACACCACGTCCTGATCACATTGGTCCACTGTTTGATTTGGTATCCATGGTAACAACCGTCTGTGTGTGCGTGTGTTCAGGCTCCATCAACAAGAAGAAGGAGAAGAAGAAGAAGAAGGGTCTGACGTTCGAGCACCTGCGTCTCCCCGCCATCACTGCGCTGTCCTCTGGTGGGTGATGATTAGCATTAGCTTCATTAGCATATTCAAACACTTCAGGAACTGCCAGGGATGAAGCATTAATCTCATAATCGTTAGCTTTACAAAGCGCTTGTTAGCGTTAGCTTTACAAAGCGCCTGTTAGCGTTAGCTTTACAAAGCGCCCGTTAGCGTTAGCTTTACAAAGCGCCCGTTAGCGCTAGCTTTACAAAGCGCCCGTTAGCGTTAGCTTTACAAAGCGCCCGTTAGCGCTAGCTTTACAAAGCGCCCGTTAGCGCTAGCTTTACAAAGCGCCCGTTAGCGCTAGCTTTACAAAGCGCCCGTTAGCGCTAGCTTTACAAAGCGCCCGTTAGCGCTAGCTTTACAAAGCGCCTGTTAGCGTTAGCTTTACAAAGCGCCCGTTAGCGCTAGCTTTACAAAGCGCCTGTTAGCGTTAGCTTTACAAAGCGCCCGTTAGCGCTAGCTTTACAAAGCGCCTGTTAGCGTTAGCTTTACAAAGCGCCCGTTAGCGCTAGCTTTACAAAGCGCCTGTTAGCGTTAGCTTTACAAAGCGCCCGTTAGCGCTAGCTTTACAAAGCGCCCGTTAGCGCTAGCTTTACAAAGCGCCTGTTAGCGTTAGCTTTACAAAGCGCCCGTTAGCGCTAGCTTTACAAAGCGCCCGTTAGCGCTAGCTTTACAAAGCGCCCGTTAGCGTTAGCTTTACAAAGCGCCTGTTAGCGTTAGCTTTACATAGATTCATCCTGTTAGCATTAGCTTCACAAAGCGCCTGTTAGCGTTAGCTGTACATAGATTCATCCTATTAGCGTTAGCTTTACAAAGCGCCCGTTAGCGTTAGCTGTACATAGATTCATCCTGTTAGCATTAGCTTCACAAAGCGCCTGTTAGCGTTAGCTGTACATAGATTCATCCTGTTAGCATTAGCTTCACAAAGCGCCTGTTAGCGTTAGCTGTACATAGATTCATCCTGTTAGCGTTAGCTGTACATAGTGCCTCATAGTGATTAGTAAATGCCCTGACTGACTGTGTGCAAGGCGGCGATGGATCAGGCTAGGCTAACGTGTAGCTTTATGAACCCTCTGATGATTGACAGTTGCTGCTCGTCAGTCGGACTGGGACGGCATCGTGGCGTGTCACCGCGGTCGCCTAGCAACCACCACCTGGAACTACCAGCGGTGCACCATGGGAGATCATCACCTGCAGCCGCCGAAAGAACACCGCACCGGCATCGCCACGGTAACATCAGATCACATCAGAAGGACTTTATTGATCCCAATGTGTGAAATGTTGGCGTTGCAGCAGCATAAAGAAACAAGGCATTGAACATTAGAGACATTAAAATAAATAAACGATTCAAAATGTAAACGTCTCAAATAGAAATGAAATAGCGTTAAAAAAGTAGAAAATAGACATGTTGAGAGAGAGAGACAGATTGATTGATAAAAGGCTAAATGTCGGAGACGTGAGGCTGAGTTAAATCAATATTAAGCTATTTATAACTAAAGTGAACTAACTGTAAACAGAAGTGATGGCTCTGAGCTGGTGCTGCGTTCAGGTGCCCTGATACCTGCAGTTCATTAGAGCTGCGTGAGGGGAGCTGCAGTGATGACCAATTAGGACACCTTTGATTCTCCATGAAGACGACTTTATAAATCTGAGCAGCTCCTCCCCCTCTCTCTGAAACGCCTGTTTACACCACAGCGACTAAGCTCCTCCCCCTGCTCTCTCTCAGCGTCATGTGACTTCCTGTTTCTGCTCCCCAGGCTGTCGACATCACTTCCTGTGGTAACTTTGCTGTGATTGGCTCGTCGAGCGGGCGCGTCGATGTTTACAACCTTCAGTCCGGCCTTCACCGCGGGGGGCTGGGGGCGGAGAGAGGTACGCTGCTCTGTGATTTGTCTGTTCAGCTGCTCTGTGATTGGTCCCTTCACCTGCTCTGTGATTGGTCCCTTCACCTGCTCTGTAATTGGTCCCTTCACCTGCTCTGTAATTGGTCCGTTCTGTCTGTCCCTCACTTTCCCCGCCCTCTCTCTCTCTCCCTCAGCTCACAGTGGGGCGGTGCGAGGCGTCGCCACGGAGACCCTGAATCAGATGACCTTTACAGCAGGCTCTGATTGGCTCCTCAAGTTCTGGCGCTTCAAGACCAGGAAGCAGGAAGGGGAGCTAAAGCTACCTGCTGCGCCAGCTAGCATGATGCTACACAGAGACAGGTAGCTAAGGGTTAGCTTGATGCTACACAGAGACGGTTAGCTAACAGTTAGCATGATGCTATACAGAGACGGTTAGCTAACAGCTAGCATGATGCTACACAGAGACAGGTAGCTAAGGGTTAGCATGATGCTACACAGAGACAGGTAGCTAACAGCTAACATGATGCTACACAGAGACGGTTAGCTAACAGTTAGCATGATGATACACAGAGACGGGTAGCTAACAGCTAGCATGATGCTACACAGAGACGGTTAGCTAACAGTTAGCATGATGATACACAGAGACGGTTAGCTAAGGGTTAGCATGATGCTACACAGAGACAGGTAGCTAACAGTTAGCATGATGCTACACAGAGACAGGTAGCTAACAGTTAGCATGATGCTACACAGAGACAGGTAGCTAACAGTTAGCATGATGCTACACAGAGACAGGTAGCTAACAGTTAGCATGATGCTACACAGAGACAGGTAGCTAACAGCTAACATGATGCTACACAGAGACGGTTAGCTAACAGTTAGCATGATGATACACAGAGACAGGTAGCTAACAGCTAACATGATGCTACACAGAGACGGTTAGCTAACAGTTAGCATGATGCTACACAGAGACAGGTAGCTAACAGCTAACATGATGCTACACAGAGACGGTTAGCTAACAGTTAGCATGATGATACACAGAGACAGGTAGCTAACAGCTAACATGATGCTACACAGAGACGGTTAGCTAACAGTTAGCATGATGCTACACAGAGACAGGTAGCTAACAGCTAACATGATGCTACACAGAGACGGTTAGCTAACAGTTAGCATGATGATACACAGAGACAGGTAGCTAAGGGTTAGCATGATGCTACACAGAGACAGGTAGCTAACAGCTAACATGATGCTACACAGAGACGGTTAGCTAACAGTTAGCATGATGATACACAGAGACAGGTAGCTAAGGGTTAGCATGATGCTACACAGAGACAGGTAGCTAACAGCTAACATGATGCTACACAGAGACGGTTAGCTAACAGTTAGCATGATGATACACAGAGACAGGTAGCTAAGGGTTAGCATGATGCTACACAGAGACAGGTAGCTAACAGCTAACATGATGCTACACAGAGACGGTTAGCTAACAGTTAGCATGATGATACACAGAGACAGGTAGCTAAGGGTTAGCATGATGATACACAGAGACAGGTAGCTAACAGCTAACATGATGCTACACAGAGACGGTTAGCTAACAGTTAGCATGATGATACACAGAGACAGGTAGCTAAGGGTTAGCATGTGTCACCTGACCAGCTTCTTCCTTGTGTTGTTTATGTTTATATTCCTTATTAGCATGCTAACAGTGTTGTTTCTTCACGTTAGCGGGATGTTAGCATTAGCGCTGGACGACTTCACGCTGCTGGTTGTTGACATAGAAACCAGACGGATCGTCAGGAAGTTCGCCGGTCACCAAGGCAACATCAACGACATGGTGGGTACAGGAAAGCCAACACGCTAACATCCTGATGCTCAATAACAGCTAACATGCTAACTCTGTTTCTCTCTGCAGACCTTCAGCCCTGATGGCCGCTGGCTGGTTACCGTGGCGATGGACTGCACCATCCGGACCTGGGACCTCCCCTCCGGAAGGTGAGAGTGGAACGGTCCGCTCGATTTAACTTTATTGTTCAACGACACGTTGACAGCAACCTTTATCTCTTCTTCTTCAGCCTCGTCGACTGTTTCCTGGTTGCCATGGCGCCCACCAGCGTGTCGCTGTCGCCGACGGGAGACTTCCTGGTTACGACACACGTAGACAGTCTGGGCGTTTACCTCTGGTCAGAACCAATCACATCGCAGGAGTCATATTGATTAATATGTTTAAATACATTGTTATATAACCTCGCTCTGTGTAGAACACTGATCTCCAGCAGCCAATCACAGTGCCGTCTCTCCCTCAGGACCAATAAGAGCCTGTGTGGACCCGTCGGGCTCCGCCCCCTCCCGGCTGACTTCCTGCCGACGGAGGAGACGCTGCCCGGCGTCACGGCAGACGCTTCTGAACAGGAAGTGACATCAGAGGACTTTGATGATGCGTACGAGTCAGCTGAGCAGCTGGGGGCGGAGCTAGTGACGCTCTCTCTGCTGCCAGAGTCAAGGTGGAAGAGTCTGATGCACCTGGACACCATCAAGGTGAGACACCTGTTACTGAGGGTTTATCTAGTCTACAGGTGAGACACCTGGGCAAACACTCACTCAGAACCTTCCTAAAGATAAACTGACAATCCCAACGCAACTTTGTCCACCAGGTGGTTAGAAATATATTGCATATATTTAACGTGTGTGTGTGTCTCTCTCTCTCTCTCTCTCTCTCTCTCTCTCTCTCTCTCTCTGTCTCTCCCTCTCAGAGGAGGAATAAGCCCACCGCCCCCCCCTCAGCTCCTCCCTCCGCTCCCTTCTTCCTCCCGACAGTCACCGGCCTGACGCCTCGATTCACGTCTCCCGTGGCAACAGAAGAAACTCAGGTGAGGTTCAGGTAGCGAGGACACAGAGAGAGAATGGAGCTGATAGCGAGGTGAGGTTCAGGGGAACATCCCTGCTTCCTGACATCACACCTGATCAAGCACACCTGCTCATGGCAGAAGATGTCCCTTCAGCTGTGTTTTATTTGTCAGTCAGTTCATAGAGGTGTTATCTTCACGCTCACCACTGAGGGTGGTTCTGTGCCTTGTTTTGCTTCATGCTGCTGCAGGATGAATAAAGTACCTCTTATGTTATTATCTAATTGTTGTTGTTGTTGTTGTTGTTGTTGCAGTCTCGCCTGCTGGGCTCCTCTCTGCTGACGCAGCGCTCTGAGTTCCTCTCCGACCTGCAGGCGGCGCTGCAGACCTCCTGCTGTGAGGCTCACCCTAACACCTGATATTATTTAATGGGTTCATTTCATATCTATAAAACACATCTGATGAGACAATGAATCTTTCATCGTGGAACACTCTGTTCCTGTAGACCTCAGGACCGGGTCGCGTGATCAATATAAATGATCTATTTTGGGTTTATTTATTCTGGATATGTATTTCTGTTAGAAAACCCTCCCTGGTCCCCGGCTTGAGCTTCAACCTCAGGATCCATTATTTATGATCCTCTCAATAGTAGTCAACATAAAAAGAGAATTAGTTGGTTCTGACTTTTGCTCAAAAATCTCACTTTTTCGATTTTTTTTACTTTTTTTCAAAAATCTCACTTTCTCATTCTCACATGCCTCAAGCAGTCCTGATGCCCTTCTCGGGGATCACACATCCTGTCATGAACTCAGCTCCAGTTGGGATACCTTTGTTAGCTCTCAAAGAGGACTCTGGATAATAATATCTCTCTCTCCGTGCAGTCGATCGCCCGCTGAGTCTCCTGAAGGATTGTGGGCCGGCAGCGGTCTCCGTGGAGATCACCTGTCTGACATCACTAGGGGGCGGGGCCACACCAGGTGGCGGAGCCAGTCTGCTGCCCGCCTTCATCCAGATGATTGACAGCATGCTGGCCAGTGGGCGGGACTTCGACCTGGCACAGGGTTACCTGGCGCTTTTCCTGAAGGTAAGCCAATCAGAGCGCAACATTCAATTCATGTGACCCTTTCAAAATAAAGGTCCTGCACCTGGAAGCGTTAGTCGCTCTTAACCTGTTGAACCCCATCATCTGCAGGAAACGGCGTCTGAGCGCTGCTCAATTAATCGCAATTACGATTATGGCTTGCACCGATTACGGAACAACGTAATCGAAATAAAACGATTATTTTTCATTATTATAATTATTCTTAAAGTTATTCTTAAAGTTCAGGCTGTTGAAAACATAATGTTCTCATGTTTTATCTCAATGTTCTCAAAGTCAATGCATAATGGGTTTAATAATGTGATATCAGTCATCGACCCGAATAGCCGAGCAGCTCTGAACGTTTCATCTCCGTGACGGGCAGAGCCTCAGCCTCTGCGTGAGCCACGAGCGAAACATGCTAACGGCGTCTGCACACCCAGAGGCTGAAGGGCACCCTGAGGCTGAAGGGCACCCAGAGGCTGAAGGGCACCCAGAGGCTGAAGGGCACCCAGAGGCCGAAGGGCACCCTGAGGCCGAAGGGCACCCTGAGGCTGAAGGGCACCCAGAGGCTGAAGGGCACCCAGAGGCTGAAGGGCACCCAGAGG
Source organism: Champsocephalus gunnari (assembly GCA_036324595.1). NCBI lineage: Eukaryota > Metazoa > Chordata > Actinopteri > Perciformes > Channichthyidae > Champsocephalus > Champsocephalus gunnari. The sequence continues at coordinate 19,074 of CM070435.1, read as the reverse complement.
CTGAAGGGCACCCAGAGGCTGAAGGGCACCCTGAGGCTGAAGGGCACCCAGAGGCTGAAGGGCACCCAGAGGCCGAAGGGCACCCTGAGGCTGAAGGGCACCCAGAGGCTGAAGGGCACCCAGAGGCTGAAGGGCACCCAGAGGCTGAAGGGCACCCTGAGGCTGAAGGGCACCCTGAGGCCGAAGGGCACCCTGAGGCCGAAGGGCACCCAGAGGCCGAAGGGCACCCAGAGGCCGAAGGGCACCCAGAGGCTGAAGGGCACCCAGAGGCTGAAGGGCACCCTGAGGCTGAAGGGCACCCAGAGGCTGAAGGGCACCCTGAGGCTGAAGGGCACCCTGAGGCTGAAGGGCACCCTGAGGCTGAAGGGCACCCAGAGGCCGAAGGGCACCCTGAGGCCGAAGGGCACCCTGAGGCCGAAGGGCACCCAGAGGCCGAAGGGCACCCAGAGGCCGAAGGGCACCCTGAGGCCGAAGGGCACCCAGAGGCCGAAGGGCACCCAGAGGCCGAAGGGCACCCAGAGGCCGAAGGGCACCCAGAGGCCGAAGGGCACCCTGAGGCCGAAGGGCACCCAGAGGCCGAAGGGCACCCAGAGGCCGAAGGGCACCCAGAGGCCGAAGGGCACCCTGAGGCCGAAGGGCACCCTGAGGCCGAAGGGCACCCTGAGGCCGAAGGGCACCCTGAGGCCGAAGGGCACCCTGAGGCCGAAGGGCACCCTGAGGCCGAAGGGCACCCTGAGGCCGAAGGGCACCCTGAGGCCGAAGGGCACCCTGAGGCCGAAGGGCACCCTGAGGCCGAAGGGCACCCTGAGGCTGAAGGGCACCCAGAAGGCGCAGCAGCTTTTCAGTATAAAAGGTGTCGTTGAGCTCCAGACCTTTATTGTGAAAATCTCTCCTCCCTCAGGTGCACCTGCGCTCCCTCTCTCAGGACCCGGTTGCCATGGCAGCGTTACTGGGGCTCTCCAATAGGCTGGAGGCTGGGTGGGCGGAGCTACGGACGTCTTTCGACCAATCAATGTGTTTGCTGTCGTACGCCAAGAGTGCACTGCTGTGATTCACACACACACACACACACACACACACACACACACTCATACACACACACACACTGTATTTTAATAAAACGTGTTGATTCTCCGTCTGTTTGTTGCTGTTCTTATTTCCTGTTCTGAGATGTTCCTGTCATTTATGCCGGGAGGCCTGTGGCGCAGTGGATAGTGCGTTAGGGTTAGGGGGGCACAGGTTCAACCCCCACTGCAGTCAGCATGTCGTTGTGGCGCAGTGGCCTGGAGCACAGGTTCAAACCCCACCTCAGTCAGCATGTCGTTGTGGCCCTGTGGCGCAGTGGCCTGGAGCACAGGTTCAAACCCCACCTCAGTCAGCATGTCGTTGTGGCCCTGTGGCGCAGTGGCCTGGAGCACAGGTTCAAACCCCACTGCAGTCAGCATGTCATTGTGGCCCTGTGGCGCAGTGGCCTGGAGCACAGGTTCAAACCCCACCTCAGTCAGCATGTCGTTGTGGCCCTGTGGCGCAGTGGCCTGGAGCACAGGTTCAAACCCCACTGCAGTCAGCATGTCGTTGTGTCCCTGTGGCGCAGTGGCCTGGAGCACAGGTTCAAACCCCACCTCAGTCAGCATGTCGTGTGATGCATATTATGAATTACTTTGACTGAAGGACTTTAAGCAGCGGTGTAAAGTTCAGGTACTCGAGTACTTTGAGATGAGACTCCTTGCTCTCCAGTATTTAATATAAATGATATGAACCGTGTGTTCACGAGTTGCCCCTCTGACAGGAAGCAGAATTATTCAACAACAATAAAAGGTAAATATTTCTTTTGAGGAAAAACTTCTGATTCGACAAAGAAAACTAAAACTTCATTTATATTTTAATTTATCGTAATTTTGTACGACTTGATACTTAAAGCATTAACTGATAATACTTTAACTAAAGTTTAAAGGGCCCAGGTCTGCTCCTCTGGTTCTGACCCGTCCCCTGGTGTTCCGTAGCTTCTGACCCGTCCCCTGGTGTTCTGTAGCTTCTGACCCGTCCCCTGGTGTTCTGAAGCTTCTGACCCGTCCCCTGGTGTTCTGTAGCTTCTGACCCGTCCCCTGGTGTTCTGAAGCTTCTGACCCGTCCCCTGGTGTTCTGTAGCTTCTGACCCGTCCCCTGGTGTTCTGTAGCTTCTGACCCGTCCCCTGGTGTTCTGAAGCTTCTGACCCGTCCCCTGGTGTTCTGTAGCTTCTGACCCGTCCCCTGGTGTTCTGTAGCTTCTGACCCGTCCCCTGGTGTTCTGTAGCTTCTGACCCGTCCCCTGGTGTTCTGAAGCTTCTGACCCGTCCCCTGGTGTTCTGAAGCTTCTGACCCGTCCCCTGGTGTTCTGTAGCTTCTGACCCGTCCCCTGGTGTTCTGTAGCTTCTGACCCGTCCCCTGGTGTGCTGTAGCTTCTGACCCGTCCCCTGGTGTTCTGTAGCTTCTGACCCGTCCCCTGGTGTTCTGAAGCTTCTGACCCGTCCCCTGGTGCCCCTCTGGTTCTGACCCGTCCCCTTGTGTTACAGCATTCAGGAGGGGGAATGAAGTTTGAACAATAAAATAAACAGCAGATATATATTTATATATCTACAGTAGAAAACACACATCATAAAGAATATAAAATATCCTGCATTTATTATTATTATTTATACATTTGTATATTAATATATGTATATATAAATATATTTATATATTAACATTTAGACATTCTTTCAGTAATTGAGTATTTAAACGATAGAAGTACTTTTCCTGAAGTGATCTGAGTACTTTTTAAAGTACTTTTAATGGGATTTAAGGACCTCCTCCTAAAGACGTCATTTCCTGGCCGGAAGTGTCGGCAGCGCTGAGTCAGCTGAACCAAACCGGAAGCAAAACAAACAGCGGAGCTCGTGCACAAACGCTCCGACAGACTTCAACGTTTTTAATTATATTAACTTTAATAATTAAGAACTTTTTTTATTTGAGTTTCTTCCCGCGGCAATTTGCGTCTTCGCACTGGACGAACAGCACGCGCCACTCTGCAGCAGCAACGCGGAAGTGAGGCAAGTTTGAATTTTAATATGAAGTTTAGATATTATCTCTAAGTCCGTTTGAGCTGCGCGCGCAGGTTCTGGCTCTAATTACAGAAGACTTAATAAATCATCTTTATTTATATATGTTCAGGAATAAAAGCCGTTTATTGAATGATTATTAAAGAAGCTGAGAGACACGTCACAGTTAACTAATGCAGATTAAAGTTTACCCTTCAGTGAGATCTCACTAGCTCAACAGGATGTTACTCAACTCTTTAAATGAAGAAGAAACATAAATGTCTTGATTTTGAAATTATTAACATTTTAAAGATGTTTTTTAAGAATCTTTTACGTCCTGAAAAAATTCAAATATTTAAAACGAAAAATAAAACATCTTTAAATCTTTATGTTTCGTAAAGATTATAATATGTGTAATGTTTTGTTTGAATGCTTTAAATATTCAAATGTTATTAAATCATGTATTTAGATCAGTGGTTCTCAACTGGTGGGTCGCGGACCCGTTTCGGGTGGGTCGCGGATGTGAGTGAAGAAAAATTGAAAAATAAACTTTTATTTTGAACATTTCAAGTGCTCCTCAACTGGCTTCAGATCAGCCAGTCCTTTGTTAGTATATAAGTGCTTTGTTAGTATATAAGTCCTTTGTTAGTATGTAAGTGCTTTGTTAGTCTGTAAGTGCTTTGTTAGTCTATAAGTGCTTTGTTAGTCTATAAGAGCTTTGTTAGTATATAAGTCCTTTGTTAGTATGTAAGTGCTTTGTTAGTCTGTAAGTGCTTTGTTAGTCTATAAGAGCTTTGTTAGTATATAAGTCCTTTGTTAGTATATAAGTCCTTTGTTAGTCTATAAGAGCTTTGTTAGTATATAAGTCCTTTGTTAGTATATAAGTCCTTTGTTAGTCTATAAGAGCTTTGTTAGTATATAAGTCCTTTGTTAGTATATAAGTCCTTTGTTAGTCTATAAGAGCTTTGTTAGTATATAAGTCCTTTGTTAGTATATAAGTCCTTTGTTAGTCTATAAGAGCTTTGTTAGTATATAAGTCCTTTGTTAGTATGTAAGTGCTTTGTTAGTCTGTAAGTGCTTTGTTAGTATGTAAGAGCTTTGTTAGTATATAAGTGCTTTGTTAGTATATAAGTGCTTTGTTAGTATGTAAGAGCTTTGTTAGTATATAAGTCCTTTGTTAGTATGTAAGTGCTTTGTTAGTCTGTAAGTGCTTTGTTAGTATATAAGTGCTTTGTTAGTCTATAAGAGCTTTGTTAGTATATAAGTCCTTTGTTAGTATATAAGTCCTTTGTTAGTCTATAAGAGCTTTGTTAGTATATAAGTCCTTTGTTAGTATGTAAGTGCTTTGTTAGTCTGTAAGTGCTTTGTTAGTATGTAAGAGCTTTGTTAGTATATAAGTGCTTTGTTAGTATATAAGTGCTTTGTTAGTATGTAAGAGCTTTGTTAGTATATAAGTCCTTTGTTAGTATGTAAGTGCTTTGTTAGTCTGTAAGTGCTTTGTTAGTATATAAGTGCTTTGTTAGTATGTAAGAGCTTTGTTAGTATATAAGTGCTTTGTTAGTATATAAGTGCTTTGTTAGTATGTAAGTGCTTTGTTAGTATATAAGTGCTTTGTTAGTCTGTAAGTGCTTTGTTAGTATATAAGTGCTTTGTTAGTATGTAAGAGCTTTGTTAGTATATAAGTGCTTTGTTAGTATATAAGTGCTTTGTTAGTATGTAAGAGCTTTGTTAGTATATAAGTCCTTTGTTAGTATGTAAGTGCTTTGTTAGTCTGTAAGTGCTTTGTTAGTATGTAAGTGCTTTGTTAGTCTGTAAGTGCTTTGTTAGTCTATAAGTGCTTTGTTAGTATGTAAGTGCTTTGTTAGTCTGTAAGTGCTTTGTTAGTATATAAGTGCTTTGTTAGTATGTAAGAGCTTTGTTAGTCTATAAGTGCTTTGTTAGTATATAAGTGCTTTGTTAGTATGTAAGTGCTTTGTTAGTCTATAAGTGCTTTGTTAGTCTATAAGTGCTTTGTTAGTCTATAAGTGCTTTGTTAGTATGTAAGTGCTTTGTTAGTATATAAGAGCTTTGTTAGTATAGAAGTGCTTTGTTAGTATATAAGAGCTTTGTTAGTATATAAGTCCTTTGTTAGTATATAAGTGCTTTGTTGGTATATAAGTGCTTTGCTAGTATATAAGTGCTTTGTTATAATCTTTGCTGATGTTTTCTCGAGTCTTCTGGCCAGTCAGAATCGAGAGTGTTGCCGGAAGTCCCCACGGAGAATAACTTTGCAGTAGAACTATGACCCCCAGTGTGATGATTGACAGGTCACAGAGCGATGGGGGCTATCTCCCCTCACCCACACAGACCCTCCCCTCTCTGCTCTCCTCTGCAGGAGCAGCCAGCTGTCAGAACTAAGTGAAAAACAAACAATGGCATCAAATATTATTAACATGTCGGGTAGCAATAGATGTATTTATTTTCTTCTCAGAGTACCAGAACGCGTAGTTTATATGTTTAGTATGTATAGAAATCTTCTGGGGAGAATCCCCCCAGACCCCCTGCTGGGGTTGGGTTTCAGCAGCTTTGATTCCATCCTCTCAAGAACCCTTTAAAGCGTTCTTCAGGTCTGTGAAGGGATGTGTGCTCTGCCCTTTCATAGTGTCTGCTGAGAAGCGTATATATTACAGCACCATTCGGCGTGGAATAGATTTGAGTGGTCAGACATTTCGGGGCGCGATGTAGTGCCCGAGGCCGGACCAGCTGAGACCTGCTCTGGATGTCTCAGCTATATAATATCACCGTGTTTCCAGATGAAGAGGAAGCGGCTGCTCGCGCTCTTTGCGGGCGGAGTCTTCATCGCCGCCGTGATGTCACTGCATCGCATGCTGGAGCAGGGGGCGGAGCCTCAGCAGGAAGCACCTGCAGGACAGGGGGACCAGGTGAGCCCCCCCCCCGTAAACAATACATACATAGAAATGCTTACAATAACAACGAGACTATGCTACGCTGCTGCTAAGCGTTAGCAACAGCTGCCCCGCCCTCTATTGAATGATTAAATCTGAAAGGTGTCCCTCGGTTACCGGAGAACAATACCTTCCTCCCCTTTATTCTATAATAACACTTCACTTCCATTACTTTTTGATTTCTGGAGTTTTTAGTTTGTATACGTTTTCTGATGACATCACTTCCTGTCTGCAGGATTTGTCCCGCCTCGCTCAGAAGATTGACAGGTTGGAGCGTCTCCTTAGCGACAACAACCGTCTGGTTGCTACGCTACGAGACTCTCTGCTACACCCTAAAGGGGACAATATAGGAGGAGCCAATGTAAGCTCCGCCCACAGCCCAGCTGACCCGCTGCCTGGCTGTCGATTGGCCGACGAGACAAAGGGCGGAGCCGACGAAGTGCAGGTTAGCTTAGCAGATGCTAACAGATGTTTTGTTGTAAAAGCTGGTTTTTCACTTTCTGATGAAATGTCTTCCGTTTTCTTTATTTTTAAGATATTTTAGACATTTTTAATTTATTTATTACATTTATTAATATTTATTTACATCATTTCTGAATATTCTGGATATGTTTAAGTGTGTGTGTGACAGTGTGTGTCCGTGACAGTGTGTATAAAGTGTGTGTGTGCAACAGTGTGTGTCTGTGACAGTGTGTGTCTGTGACAGTGTGTATAAAGTGTGTGTCTGTGACAGTGTGTATTAAAGTGTGTGTTCCCGTCAGCTGCTGGATGTTTACGATCGGCTCCCGTTCGATAACCCTCCCGGCGGCGTCTGGAAACAAGGCTTTGATATCCGTTACCAAGGAGACGAGTGGGACGAGACACCGCTGGAGGTGATCCTGGTGCCGCACTCTCACAACGACCCCGGTAACCATAACGACGTAACGCTAACGACGTAACGCTAACGACGTAACGCTAACGATTGAATGTGATGACATCACTGCTGCTTCCTGTCCACGCTCCGTCCCACCTGTTTATTTATAAACTCATTATAAATAAAGTGTTGCCGTGTTTCAGGCTGGCTGAAGACGTTTGATAATTATTATCACGACCAGACGAAACACATCCTCAACAACATGCTGACCAAACTGTCTGAGGACAGCAGGTACAACCGCTTATCAAGTAACACCTCCTTTCCACTTCCTGTCAGGTTTCCTGTCTGACTTCCTGTTCCACTTCCTGTCAGGTTTCCTGTCTGACTTCCTGTTCCACTTCCTGTCAGGTTTCCTGTCTGACTTCCTGTTCCACTTCCTGTCAGGTTTCCTGTCTGACTTCCTGTTCCACTTCCTGTCAGGTTTCCTGTCTGACTTCCTGTTCCACTTCCTGTCAGGTTTCCTGTCTAACTTCCTGTTCCACTTCCTGTCAGGTTTCCTGTCTGACTTCCTGTTCCACTTCCTGTCAGGTTTCCTGTCTAACTTCCTGTTCCACTTCCTGTCAGGTTTCCTGTCTGGGACCCCATGGTTTTAAAAATATTTAAATGTTCATCAACTCTATTGGACAATAGTGTCTTATAACACAACAAGTATATTAATGTGTAATTGATGATGTCATCAGCTTCCTGTCTCTAGCTTCCTGTTCTCAGCTTCCTGTCTCTAGCTTCCTGTTCTCAGCTTCCTGTCTCTAGCTTCCTGTTCTCAGCTTCCTGTCTCTAGCTTCCTGTTCTCTGCTTCCTGTCTCTAGCTTCCTGTTATCAGCTTCCTGTCTCTAGCTTCCTGTTCTCTGCTTCCTGTCTCTAGCTTCCTGTTATCAGCTTCCTGTCTCTAGCTTCATGTTCTCAGCTTCCTGTCTCTAGCTTCCTGTTCTCTGCTTCCTGTCTCTAGCTTCCTGTCTCTAGCTTCCTGTTCTCTGTCTGCTTCCTGTTCTCTGCTTCCTGTTCTCTGCTTCCTGTCATCAGCTTCCTGTTCTCTGCTTCCTGTTCTCTGCTTCCTGTCTCTAGCTTCCTGTTATCTGCTTCCTGTCACCAGCGGTGTAACAGGAAGTGATGTCTCTGCAGGAGGAAGATGATCTGGGCGGAGATCAGTTATTTCTCTAGATGGTGGGAAGAGCTCGACCAGAAGAAGAGAGACACGGTCAAACGGTAACTCAAACTAAATATAATATGAATCCAGAAATAAACAAATGTCCTGAATTAACACAATAATCTCCTGTGGTGTGCTGCTCTGTGATTGGTCAGCCTGCTGGCGGGGGGGCAGCTGGAGATGGTGACGGGTGGCTGGGTGATGGCCGACGAGGCAAACTCTCATTATTACGCTTTGTTGGATCAGCTGATAGAAGGACATCAGTGGATACAGACGCACCTGGGTAACATACACTTTAAAGAGTCCTCTGGTGTTCAGGTGTATATCAGTGTGTAGTGTCTCTACTTTAAAGAGTCCTCTCCTGCTGATGTTCAGGTGTATATCAGTATGTAGTGTCTCTACTTTAAAGAGTCCTCTCCTGCTGATGTTCAGGTGTATATCAGTTTGTAGTGTCTCTACTTTAAAGAGTCCTCTCCTGCTGATGTTCAGGTGTATATCAGTGTGTAGTGTCTCTACTTTAAAGAGTCCTCTCCTGCTGATGTTCAGGTGTATATCAGTATGTAGAGTCTCTACTTTAAAGAGTCCTCTCCTGCTGATGTTCAGGTGTATATCAGTATGTAGTGTCTCTACTTTAAAGAGTCCTCTCCTGCTGATGTTCAGGTGTATATCAGTATGTAGTGTCTCTACTTTAAAGAGTCCTCTCCTGCTGATGTTCAGGTGTATATCAGTATGTAGTGTCTCTACTTTAAAGAGTCCTCTCCTGCTGATGTTCAGGTGTACATCAGTATGTAGTGTCTCTACTTTAAAGAGTCCTCTCCTGCTGATGTTCAGGTGTATATCAGTATGTAGTGTCTCTACTTTAAAGAGTTATCTCCTGCTGATGTTCAGGTGTATATCAGTACGTAGTGTCTCTACTTTAAAGAGTCCTCTCCTGCTGATGTTCAGGTGTATATCAGTATGTAGTGTCTCTACTTTAAAGAGTTCTCTCCTGCTGATGTTCAGGTGTATATCAGTACGTAGTGTCTCTACTTTAAAGAGTCCTCTCCTGCTGATGTTCAGGTGTATATCAGTATGTAGTGTCTCTACTTTAAAGAGTCCTCTCCTCTGATGTTCAGGTGTATATCAGTGTGTAGTGTCTCTACTTTAAAGAGTCCTCTCCTGCTGATGTTCAGGTGTATATCAGTATGTAGTGTCTCTACTTTAAAGAGTCCTCTCCTGCTGATGTTCAGGTGTACATCAGTATGTAGTGTCTCTACTTTAAAGAGTCCTCTCCTGCTGATGTTCAGGTGTATATCAGTATGTAGTGTCTCTACTTTAAAGAGTCCTCTCCTGCTGATGTTCAGGTGTATATCAGTGTGTAGTGTCTCTACTTTAAAGAGTCCTCTCCTGCTGATGTTCAGGTGTATATCAGTATGTAGTGTCTCTACTTTAAAGAGTCCTCTCCTGCTGATGTTCAGGTGTATATCAGTTTGTAGTGTCTCTACTTTAAAGAGTCCTCTCCTGCTGATGTTCAGGTGTATATCAGTGTGTAGTGTCTCTACTTTAAAGAGTCCTCTCCTGCTGATGTTCAGGTGTATATCAGTATGTAGAGTCTCTACTTTAAAGAGTCCTCTCCTGCTGATGTTCAGGTGTATATCAGTATGTAGTGTCTCTACTTTAAAGAGTCCTCTCCTGCTGATGTTCAGGTGTATATCAGTATGTAGTGTCTCTACTTTAAAGAGTCCTCTCCTGCTGATGTTCAGGTGTATATCAGTATGTAGTGTCTCTACTTTAAAGAGTCCTCTCCTGCTGATGTTCAGGTGTACATCAGTATGTAGTGTCTCTACTTTAAAGAGTCCTCTCCTGCTGATGTTCAGGTGTATATCAGTATGTAGTGTCTCTACTTTAAAGAGTTATCTCCTGCTGATGTTCAGGTGTATATCAGTACGTAGTGTCTCTACTTTAAAGAGTCCTCTCCTGCTGATGTTCAGGTGTATATCAGTATGTAGTGTCTCTACTTTAAAGAGTTCTCTCCTGCTGATGTTCAGGTGTATATCAGTACGTAGTGTCTCTACTTTAAAGAGTCCTCTCCTGCTGATGTTCAGGTGTATATCAGTATGTAGTGTCTCTACTTTAAAGAGTCCTCTCCTCTGATGTTCAGGTGTATATCAGTGTGTAGTGTCTCTACTTTAAAGAGTCCTCTCCTGCTGATGTTCAGGTGTATATCAGTATGTAGTGTCTCTACTTTAAAGAGTCCTCTCCTGCTGATGTTCAGGTGTACATCAGTATGTAGTGTCTCTACTTTAAAGAGTCCTCTCCTGCTGATGTTCAGGTGTATATCAGTATGTAGTGTCTCTACTTTAAAGAGTCCTCTCCTGCTGATGTTCAGGTGTATATCAGTGTGTAGTGTCTCTACTTTAAAGAGTCCTCTCCTGCTGATGTTCAGGTGTATATCAGTATGTAGTGTCTCTACTTTAAAGAGTCCTCTCTGCTGATGTTCAGGTGTATATCAGTGTGTAGTGTCTCTACTTTAAAGAGTCCTCTCCTGCTGATGTTCAGGTGTATATCAGTATGTAGTGTCTCTACTTTAAAGAGTCCTCTCCTGCTGATGTTCAGGTGTATATCAGTACGTAGTGTCTCTACTTTAAAGAGTCCTCTCCTGCTGATGTTCAGGTGTATATCAGTATGTAGTGTCTCTACTTTAAAGAGTCCTCTCCTGCTGATGTTCAGGTGTACATCAGTATGTAGTGTCTCTACTTTAAAGAGTCCTCTCCTGCTGATGTTCAGGTGTATATCAGTATGTAGTGTTTCTACTTTAAAGAGTCCTCTCCTGCTGATGTTCAGGTGTATATCAGTATGTAGTGTCTCTACTTTAAAGAGTCCTCTCCTGCTGATGTTCAGGTGTATATCAGTATGTAGTGTCTCTACTTTAAAGAGTCCTCTCCTGCTGATGTTCAGGTGTATATCAGTATGCAGGGTCTCTACTTTAAAGAGTCCTCTCCTGCTGATGTTCAGGTGTATATCAGTATGTAGTGTCTCTACTTTAAAGAGTCCTCTCCTGCTGATGTTCAGGTGTATATCAGTATGTAGTGTCTCTACTTTAAAGAGTCCTCTCCTGCTGATGTTCAGGTGTATATCAGTATGTAGTGTCTCTACTTTAAAGAGTCCTCTCCTGCTGATGTTCAGGTGTATATCAGTATGTAGTGTCTCTACTTTAAAGAGTCCTCTCCTACTGATGTTCAGGTGTATATCAGTATGTAGTGTCTCTACTTTAAAGAGTCCTCTCCTGCTGATGTTCAGGTGTATATCAGTATGTAGTGTCTCTACTTTAAAGAGTCCTCTCCTACTGATGTTCAGGTGTATATCAGTATGTAGTGTCTCTACTTTAAAGAGTCCTCTCCTGCTGATGTTCAGGTGTATATCAGTATGTAGTGTCTCTACTTTAAAGAGTCCTCTCCTACTGATGTTCAGGTGTATATCAGTATGCAGGGTCTCTACTTTAAAGAGTCCTCTCCTGCTGATGTTCAGGTGTATATCAGTATGTAGTGTCTCTACTTTAAAGAGTCCTCTCCTGCTGATGTTCAGGTGTATATCAGTATGTAGTGTCTCTACTTTAAAGAGTCCTCTCCTGCTGATGTTCAGGTGTATATCAGTATGTAGCGTCTCTACTTTAAAGAGTCCTCTCCTGCTGATGTTCAGGTGTATATCAGTATGTAGCGTCTCTACTTTAAAGAGTCCTCTCCTGCTGATGTTCAGGTGTATATCAGTATGTAGTGTCTCCACTTTAAAGAGTCCCCTCCTGTCTGCAGGTGTGAAGCCGAGCAGTGGTTGGGCGATCGACCCGTTTGGCCACTCCCCCTCCATGGCCTACCTGCTGAAGGGGGCGGGGCTTAGCAACATGGTCATCCAGCGCGTTCACTACGCTGTGAAGAAGGAGTTCGCCCGGCAACAGACTCTGGAGTTCAGGTGGAGGCAGAGCTGGGGTTCGTTCCCCTGCTGCTATATATACACTGTAATAATCAGTGCTCTTAGCGAGTACTGGTACTAAGGAAGCAATATATAGAAATAATACATATGTAAGAACATGTACTATAAGCAGAGAGAGTTTCATGAGGCTCCTCCCCCCTCAGTGACATCATTTCATTACAAACCTTTATTCATCCAGATGAATCCCATTGAGGTCCTTGATCTCTTCAGGCGAGCAGCTCCTCATGAAGCATAAAGGCATAAGGACGTATTCCAGCATCATGTACAAACTGACCCACATGAGCAGGTACCAACAGCTTCTGGGTGAGCAGCATCCAACCAGCTTTAGAACATGTAGTGGCACCAGATTGTTCAGTTTCCATTTGATGTGCAGCCTGCTCCCAGACAGAGGAGCTGCGTCTAGAAGCTGCTTCCCTCAGACAGTCCTAGCAGCTGCTCATCCAATAAAACCTCAGCATGCGACCTCAGGCAGGAGCCACTGACACCTCTCCCTGAGGTCAGGAGCAGATATGAGATGGAGGTTTCCCAGCATGGCTTTGTATATGAGATGTCCCAGAGACTGAGCCTCCGTGCAGAGAGTGAAGCAGAGCAGCCCTTGCTACAGGGTGCAGTGAAGGGTTAATGCTTTACAGTCTGTCACACGTCTCAGAGCGCTGTGATACGCAGCATCTAACTGATCAGCCAATGGGCCGGTGCTTTCAGATAGACCAGATCCCAGAGTCCAGCACAGGTCAAAGGTCACAGAGCCTTCATATAGACCAGACCCCAGAGTCCAGCACAGGTCAAAGGTCACAGAGCCTTCATATAGACCAGATCCCAGAGTCCAGCACAGGTCAAAGGTCACAGAGCCTTCATATAGACCAGACCCCAGAGTCCAGCACAGGTCAAAGGTCACAGAGCCTTCATATAGACCAGATCCCAGAGTCCAGCACAGGTCAAAGGTCACAGAGCCTTCATATAGACCAGATCCCAGAGTCCAGCACAGGTCAAAGGTCACAGAGCCTTCATATAGACCAGACCCCAGAGTCCAGCACAGGTCAAAGGTCACAGAGCCTCTTCCTGGCCTCCAGGAGAAGCAGGACGTGTTCCTGTAGAAGAACCCTAGCCTCACCCTCAGCTCCTCAGCAGGTTAGAGACCTGAGGTTCAGAAGAGAGACGATCATCAAGCAGACACCCAGGTGTTTGTAACAGGAACCACTTTGAGTACTTGTCCTTACGTAGTAACAATATCTAAAACAGGCTCTGGGTCTGTGTAGCTTCAGAGAGAGCGTTCCCTTGGTTTGATCCACATCAGAAGAAGCTTGAGTTCAGAGCGCTGAGTCTGAGTAGTGTTAGAAGCAGCCTGTGATGTAACACCAGCTCCTGACTGAGGGACCTGCTCAGAACATCACGGGATCATCCGCATGATGTGAAGTAGCTTCATCCACATGTTCCCCTGAGCTGTAGATGGAGATGGAGAATAGAAGTGGGCCTGAAACAGAGCCTTGAGGAACACCATCATGTGTAACCACTCAGAAGACAGCCCATCAGAGTGAACACATGGGACCTTTCAGAGAGGCAGTTCTCAGACCACCCACTGCACGGCTGGACATGCCGACACTGAGCAGCCTCTGCTTCAAGATGAGATGATCCACGTGTCGAACGCTTTGGACAGGTCAACAAACAGAGCTGCTCGACTCTGCTCATCATCTAGATACTCTCCACATCGTTCACACGCTCATCGTGGCAGTGATGGTGCTGCGCTGCTTTCTGAAGCCTGACTGATGCTCAGACAGGTTGTCATGGTTACAGAGAAACACCTCTACCTGTTCATTCACGAGGCGTTCAAGAGCCTGAGCCAGAACTGACCGCTTAGAGACGGCCTGTAGTTATTCAGTAAGATGCCTCGCCTCCTTTCAGCAGAGGCAGGACATACGCTGACTTCCACACTTTAGAGACTGTGTTCGTGCTGAGGGAGAGGGGGGGGGGTCGGTGTGTAGCAGCTGCAGCAGCAGTCTGCTCTGCACGCAGGCTTCCTCCAAGTTTACAGTACAACAAACTGGTGGTGTGACCAATGGCCATTTACAATTATTAATACTATTACTATTATTAGCATATATATATTTATATATATTTTGGTTGAAACTAAGATGTGTTTCAGACTCCTCCCCCCTCAGTGACATCACTCTGTCTGATGTGTTTCAGACTCCTCCCCCCTCAGTGACATCACTCTGTCTGATGTGTTTCAGACTCCTCCCCCCTCAGTGACATCACTCTGTCTGATGTGTTTCAGACTCCTCCCCCCTCAGTGACATCACTCTGTCTGATGTGTTTCAGACTCCTCCCCCCTCAGTGACATCACGTGTCACATGATGCCCTTCTACAGTTACGATGTCCCTCACACCTGCGGTCCCGACCCAGCCGTCTGCTGTCAGTTTGACTTCCACCGGCTGCCGGGGGGGCGGGTCTTCTGTCCCTGGAGAGTCCCCCCTCAGCCAATCACAGAGCAGAACGTCCAGGAGAGGTACCATACCATACCATATACTGTATTGTCCTAGAGTTCCACATACATGTACATGTACAAACATAATAAACATTAAAATACACACACATCATCGCTCAGGCACCGTGGGGGGCCGTCAGCAGGACCGTCTCTGCTGGCCTGAAACCAATCAAGTGTGTGGAAAAGGGTTTTCTGGAGTATTTAGTTTAAGTTTTAATAATATAATATCCTCACCATTACAAAATGAAGTAAGGCTTTGTTGAGGCTGGAATTTCCTACATCAAAAAGTCACTTGAACGCCTCTCGATTGGTAATCAGCATGAGTGACAGATTCATCAGCCAATCAGATGCTGATGTTCAGCGACAGTGTCCTGATCTGAACTTCCTTCGTAGCATCGACTTTATTTACAAGTGACGGGTGAGCACGTTACTATTCGCCTCGTGTTAGAGCGACGTGAGAGAGCACGACGACACGAGTTCAGTAATAGATTACTCATTGATCCACGTCGGGACACGCCCTCTGCCTTCAACCCTCATCGAGCTGGCTGTTGTGTTGTTGATCAGCTGTTGTGATTGTTGATCAGCTGCTGTGTTGTTGATCAGCTGTTGTGATTGTTGATCAGCTGCTGTGTTGTTGATCAGCTGTTGTGATTGTTGATCAGCTGCTGTGTTGTTGATCAGCTGTTGTGATTGTTGATCAGCTGCTGTGTTGTTGATCAGCTGTTGTGATTGTTGATCAGCTGCTGTGTTGTTGATCAGCTGTTGTGATTGTTGATCAGCTGCTGTGTTGTTGATCAGCTGTTGTGATTGTTGATCAGCTGCTGTGTTGTTGATCAGCTGTTGTGATTGTTGATCAGCTGCTGTGTTGTTGATCAGCTGTTGTGATTGTTGATCAGCTGCTGTGTTGTTGATCAGCTGTTGTGTTGTTGACCAGCTGTTGTGTTGTTGATCAGCTGTTGTGTTGTTGATCAGCTGTTGTGTTGTTGACCAGCTGTTGTGTTGTTGATCAGCTGCTGTGTTGTTGATCAGCTGTTGTGTTGTTGATCAGCTGTTGTGTTGTTGATCAGCTGTTGTGTTGTGTGTTGAGACATCGCACACGTAAGTACGAGCCTCCCTGCTCCTCACATGCTCTCACTCTCTGCTAGAAAGGCCCGGTGCTGCACGTTTGGAGGCGGGACCAAACCATTACATGTAAATAGAGGGGGGTGTTCAGAGGCTTTGGATAGTTAGCTTTTGGAAGAAGAGAAGTGAAATGAATCGTAAGTTTACGTAATTCTCAGGGCCCTGTCAGTCACGGGCCCTGAGAATCATTCTAACTGTTCACCCCCTGACGGCGCTCGGCCCCAGGGACACTCCGAGGCCCCGGGGACACGAGGCCCCGGGGACACGAGGCCCGGGGGACACGAGGCCCGGGGGACACGAGGCCCCGGAGACACGAGGCCCCAGGGACACGAGGCCCCAGGGACACGAGGCCCCGGGGACACGAGGCCCGGGGGACACGAGGCCCGGGGGACACGAGGCCCCGGGGACACGAGGCCCGGGGGACACGAGGCCCGGGGGACACGAGGCCCCGGGGACACGAGGCCCGGGGGACACGAGGCCCGGGGGACACGAGGCCCGGGGGACACGAGGCCCGGGGGACACGAGGCCCCGGGGACACGAGGCCCCAGGGACACGAGGCCCCAGGGACACGAGGCCCCGGGGACACGAGGCCCCAGGGACACGAGGCCCCAGGGACACGAGGCCCCAGAGACACGAGGCCCCAGGGACATAGCCTAGGCGATAGCCTTTTGGGGCGAAGCCTTTTGCGAAATAGAACAGAGACGTGTAAAGTGTGTGTGCTTTCAATTGTTTACTGAAGGCGCTGTCTCAAGCCCCACGGTACGCCACTGAGTTCACACACACACACACACACACACACACACACACACACACACACACAGACACACACACACACACAGACACACACATACACACACACACACACACACATACACAGACACACACACACACATACACACACACACACACACACACACACACACACACACAGGCAGACACAGGCGACCTGTTGCACAACCCTCATGGCCAACATCTCAAAGGACCTCACATCACAGGTGAGGTCCTGATGAGCTGGTCGTTGTTGTCATTTTGACTTTTGAATATTTATATTTTATTATTGTGACTTTTTTGGGTTTCTATTGCAATACACTCAGAGCCCTCCTGCTATTGGACCAGTACCGCAGGAAGTCCCGCCTCTTCCGCTCTCCGGTGCTTTTCGTTCCGCTCGGAGATGACTTCCGCTTCGTGGAGCCGAGCGAGTGGGACGCCCAGTTCAGGAACTACCAGCAGCTGTTCGCCTTCTTCCAGACGCACCCCGAGCTGCACGTCAGCGTGAGGACACCGTCTCTGCTTCCGCTTCTGCTGTCTCTCAAAGCTCTCTGATGTCTTCTCTACATCCCCGTGTGTCCCGGTGTGTCCCCGGTGTGTCCCCGGTGTGTCAGGAGACTCTCAAAGTGATGTCTTCTCTACATCACTGTGTGTCCCCGGTGTGTCACCCGTGTGTCCCCGGTTTGTCCCCATGTGTCAGGAGACTCTCAAAGTGATGTCTTCTCTTTATCACCGTGTGTCCCCTGTGTGTGTCCCGGTGTGTCCCCGGTGTGTCGGGAGACTCACTAAGTGATGTCTTCTCTACATCCCGGTGTGTCCCCGTGTGTCCCCCGTGTGTCCCGGTGTGTCCCCGGTGTGTCAGGAGACTCTCAAAGTGATGTCTTCTCTACATCACTGTGTGTCCCCGGTTTGTCCCCATGTGTCAGGAGACTCTCAAAGTGATGTCTTCTCTTTATCACCGTGTGTCCCCTGTGTGTGTCTCGGTGTGTCCCCGGTGTGTCAGGAGACTCTCAAAGAGATGTCTTTTCTACATCACCATGTGTCCCCCGTGTGTCCTCGTGTGTCCCGGTGTGTCCCCGGTGTGTCAGGGACTCTCAAAGTGTCAGAACTAACCCCTCTCTCTTCTCCTCCGTACCCACATCTCTAAAAACGGGGACCAACGGAGCTGATCCATATTTGCTGCGTCATGACCACATTACTAAAATGTGGGCGGGCTTTAAACCCACGGGCCAATCAGAAACGTTGCTGTCAGAACCAATGAGACGTGTTCTGAATGTCTCTAACTGTCTCTCTAAATGTCTCTGTCCCTCTAAATGTCTCTCTGTCTCTCTAAATGTCTCTCTGTCCCTCTAAATGTCTCTCTGTCCCTCTAAATGTCTCTATGTCCCTCTAAATGTCTCTCTGTCGGTCTAAATGTCTCTCTGTTCCTCTAAATGTCTCTCTGTCCCTCTAAATGTCTCTCTTTGTCTCTAAATATCTCTCTGTCCCTCTAAATGTCTCTCTGTCTCTCTAAATGTCTCTGTCCCTCTAAATGTCTCTCTGTCTCTCTAAATGTCTCTCTGTCCCTCTAAATGTCTCTCTGTCCCTCTAAATGTCTCTCTTTGTCTCTCTGTCGGTCTAAATGTCTCTCTGTCCCTCTAAATGTCTCTCTGTCCCTCTAAATGTCTCTCTTTGTCTCTCTGTCGGTCTAAATGTCTCTCTGTCCCTCTAAATGTCTCTCTGTCCCTCTAAATGTCTCTCTGTCCCTCTAAATGTCTCTCTAAATGTCTCTCTGCCCCTCTAAATGTCTCTCTGTCCCTCTAAATGTCTCCCTGCCCCTCTAAATGTCTCTCTGTCCCTCTAAATGTCTCTCTGTCCCTCTAAATGTCTCTCTGCCCCTCTAAATGTCTCTCTGTCCCTCTAAATGTCTCCCTGCCCCTCTAAATGTCTATCTGTCCCTCTAAATGTCTCTCTGTCCCTCTAAATGACTCTAAATGTCTCTAACTGTCTCTCTAAATGTCTCTGTCCCTCTAAATGTCTCTCTAAATGTCTCTCTGTCCCTCTAAATGTCTCTCTGTCCCTCTAAATGTCTCTGTCCCTCTAAATGTCTCTCTTTCTCTCTAAATGTCTCTCTGTCTCTCTAAATGTCTCTCTGTCCCTCTAAATGTCTCTCTGTCCCTCTCTGTCGGTCTAAATGTCTCTCTTTGTCTCTAAATATCTCTCTGTCCCTCTAAATGTCTCTCTGTATCTCTAAATGTCTCTGTCCCTCTAAATGTCTCTCTGTCCCTCTAAATGTCTCTCTTTGTCTCTCTGTCCCTCTAAATGTCTCTCTGCCCCTCTAAATGTCTCTCTGTCCCTCTAAATGACTCTAAATGTCTCTCTGTCCCTCTAAATGTCTCTCTGTCCCTCTAAATGTCTCCCTGCTCTTCTAAATGTCTCTCTGTCCCTCTAAATGTCTCTCTGTCCCTCTAAATGACTCTAAATGTCTCTCTGTCCCTCTAAATGTCTCTCTGTCCCTCTAAATGTCTCTCTGTCCCTCTAAATGTCTCTCTGCCCCTCTAAATGTCTCTCTTTGTCTCTCTGTCCCTCTAAATGTCTCTCTTTGTCTCTCTGTCGGTCTCTGTGTCTCCAGGCTCGTTTTGGGACTCTCTCAGATTACTTCCAGGCTCTCCAGAAGGTGTTACCGGTCTCGTCTCTGC
>CM070434.1:44025307-44089792 GCA_036324595.1 Champsocephalus gunnari | reverse complement strand
AATAGGGGGACACAATCATGTTTGGACCTCATACTTGTGACGGATAGTTTAGTTAAATCGTGTGAATGGTATGTAAAAAGTGACTGTACCATAGGAAGTGATCATTACCCAGTAACATCACACTTGTGTAAATGGATGGAGAAGATAATAGTGTATAGACTATCACATGTCTTAGAACAAAGAGGGTTACTGAGTGGAACGAGTGGTGTCATAAATGTTGTATTTAATATGTTAATATATTGTTTAATGTTACACTTCACACAAGTCATGACTGTTTGCAGTTAATGTCGTTGCCGTGTGTAACGTTAGTTTATATAATGTGCAGCGCTTCAAACAGTGTGCCGCCTTAAAGGCATTTTATAATGTTATAATTTGTTTGCAGTTCATAAAGTCACCACTAGGAGTGCTAATAGAATTGTTATCTTTAAGTTCGCCGTTCTTAGCCTCACTTCCGGTTTAGCGTTAGAGAAACGGAATGGTCTGAGAGAAGAAGAAGAAGACCACAGACGACAGACACATGGCAGCAACTTTCCCTCTGCTTCATTAATTTCTCCTGTTCAACAGGTTAGTAGTGTGTACACAGATTATGTCATATTTCGATCTAAGAAGTGTCTTTGAAACTGTTTTATCTGTAGTGAACTTTAATGTCATTCTGTGAGCTACCCCACTAGCGTGTGGCTAATGGCGTCCGCTAGCTTATTTAACACAGGCTGTTGCTCACTGGATAATGTAGCTCTACTATGTGTATGAGTCCCGTGCACTAGTCTGGCTTACATTTCAAGTTTATTCTGTTTGTATAAATATGTGAAATGCTGGTCTGAGGTAATCATTTTTCATATCATTTAAAAGGTAAAGCGCTAATGCTATGCTAATATTGTGCCTGTACAACAGCCATGTTAAAGTGAGTACAGTCGGGTTGTGTGTGTTATCTGTTATCACTGTATTATATACTGTAAATGAAAAAGGCTTTAATCCCTCATGAAAGTCATAATATGGCATGTGGATTTATGTCCATTTTTGAATAGAAAACGAAATATGTCAGACATAGTTATTTTGATTGGCTAAATGTATTTTTACATTCTCAGTTAGCTTCAGGCCTCACTGAGGAGAAGTATTATGAGGTAGAACGCTGGTGAAGCCATTTCCTTATATTCTGTTTGCACAGATAATAAAGCTGGTTGGCAAGAAGGAAGTCATATTCATTCGACCACACAACACAACGCAGAGATACATAAATAGAGAAAACGGATATAATTTGTAATTTAATTTATTAATGTGTTTAATTAGGGCTGTGCGATTATGGTAAAAATCATAATCACGATCATTTGGGTCAATAATTGATATCACGATTATTTTGACGATTATTCATTGACCATTTATTGAACTTTAAAACAAATAATATTTTACCAATAAACATGATCAACAAATATGTTGGAGCGCACTTCCAAAACCATACTAAACATATATTATTAATATGATAAATAAAAATAAATTAGACTAAAATAAATTAAATCAAATATGATGCAGTGCACTGTCACAACCTACTGAAAACTCCTCAACATATAGCCAACATGTTGGTAAAACATATTCCACTCAGTTAAACGTTGAAGGCTGGCCAACCGTCATGGTCCAGAAGTAACAGGAAATAAATGTTGAAATACAATTTAAGATCAAATAAAAATGTTTAGGCCACCATGGCAAATGCTGGTAGGGCTGCTCATGTCATCTCTTAAAGATTGTTTGCCAGAAACACCAGCCTGTTTACATGGTCTGGTTTCAGAGATGAGCGCAGGCAGGAGACAAGCCACCTGTCCTGAAGACCCTCAGCCACGCCCCGACACAAGACGCTGGCTAATCACAAAGCTTTGATGCGTTCAAGTGCATTATTCTGGCACAGGAAGATTATGTTACAGGACATTAACGATAAAACAGAATATTGTTGTTCTATTTTTAGACGCATCTCGCGATCGACTGGTTGGGCACCCCAGGGCTAGACCACAGGTCTGTTGTGGTAGCACAATCGTCGCAAACCATAATCGTAATCGCGATTAAAATACGATTAATTGCACAGCCCTATGTTTAATAAATTCTGGCTAGGACAACCACACAAACGGCAGCAACTTTCCCTCTGCTTCATTCTTTTCTCCTGTTCAACAGGCTTATTATCTGATTACCAGCTCTGCACAGCGGACTTGTAGCACTAGCAGCAGTGGAGATGGAGCATCAGAACCTGGAGAATACAGCAACAACAACAAGGATCCATTTGAAGATAGGTAAATGTAAATATTACAGTAATAGTGTACTTTCATTGTGTGGGTTTAGTTAAATAGGTTGTAAGAGAGAGAGGGACTCCTGTCCCACCTCCCCATCAGGGCTCAAAATTAACTTTTTTCCTCAGTGTCCCACAACTGTCCCGAATTCTACTTTGTATTGTCCCGGATATAACCAGCAGTGTCCCAAATTTAAATTTGTATCGTCGCTCCCCCAATTATGCAGAATACATATAATTTGATACTTTTTTGTCACTTAATCATCACACCATAGACTCTGGTCCACCATGTAAGTTTAAAATACTTTTAAACATATGAATATTAGTCTGATCTGTTGCCTCTCCTAGAGTAGAAGGGAAGAGAGTTGTTTTAAGACATGTTTTTCTATTGTTTCTCAATATCCAGACTAATGTATCATTGTCATGTCAACATTGAAGAATTCTGATTTGTATTTTTCAATTCAATATGGTATGGCTGTATGGTCTCTGTGTTTTATGATCGGAACCCTCTATCTGGCAATAAAAGTGGTATGAATGATAATAAAAAAACAGAAGTTCCATAATACAGATAATACAGTTTAATAAATGTATCTGTTTTCAGTTCTAATTACAAGTTATCCTCACAAGTCGTCAGTAGTACTATAGGAATATAAATTGATCTTCTATCTCCATTCATGAATGTCAATCATCTTGCTCTCACTCACCCCAGGCACAACAACAACTGGAACATTACTCTCTCTTAACATGACACATTATTCTCATACCAGAGTTGATTGACAAACTAAAATTACCTTGCGACCCCCTTTCTAATCGTCAGTTCTTGACCAAAAAAAAGTAAAACACTAAAAAAAGATGAAAAGCTAAATGATTAGCTAAATGCCTTTACGTTTTTGCAGCTAAAGATTCTAGCCTGGTCACTGACTGGCTGACAGAGAAAATACAAAAATGATAATTATTATTATTATTATTATTCTGATCAACTGTATTTCACATCATTTTCACAAACTTCAAAAGAACATGACACCGCATTTTAGGACGCTTGTATGCATTGTAAGGCACACTTCAGTTGCTAGCATTAGTTAGCACTAACATTGGCACTTAAGACAACTAATTTACCACAATGGAAGACGGTGCATCATGACCAGGACTTGGGATGTTTTCGTTTCTGGAGTCGGCAGAATTGGGGCTTGCTACAGGGGGCTGTTTATTCAACCACCTCAGCATTTCTTTCTTCTGTTTTTAACTGTCGTGACCGTTGCATTGGCGCGAGTCTAGCAGCAGTCAGCAGCAGAGTGGATGACGTAGAATGCAGTCTATGATTTGACAGCCCAATTACTTTGCAAATAACACCCATTTTGAAGTTTACTTTTTAAAAAAATGTCACGGTCCCAAAATAGTCCCAGACAAAATAGATTTGTGTCCCAGTAGGAATTTGTATGGGCATCGGGACATCGTTAATTGCGAGCCCTGCTCCCCATTTTATTTTGAGTTGTGCATTGTTATTTGTGCTTGAGAAACATTCCACTTGAACTTTATATTTTAATGAACTTAGTAGTAAATATTGTCCTATATTTCTTTCCGATTTCACAGCTGCCTGCGCCTAGCAGCAAGAACCTCTATCTGTGCCTGCACCCAGGTCAAGATCTACCGTGGCTCAACGGCCTTCACCAGAGCCACCACCACCAAGGACCAGCAGCCTCCATCTCCATCTGTGCCTGCCACAAGATTAAGATACACCTTGGTACAAAGGCCTCCACCACAGCCATCACGATCAATCCAGCCAGCAAAGAAGTCTCGCCTAGCACACCTCCCTCCCGCCGACACAGCCACCAGCAGCCCATGCACCAGGGCTCTCGACTAACTTTTTTCCCCATCCTCCCGGAACCGTCCCGAAATACAATATAAGCCGTCCCGAAATTAATGTGGACCGTCCCGAATTTAAAATGTTAGTTTTTCTACATTATCATGAGTTAAAATCATTCAAAGTGACCTTTAATATGAATAAAACATCATACAAATCATTAGATGATAATTCATCAACCTTTTTATTTGAGTAAATCACATAAACAAAGGCCAAATATATTTAAACAAACACACAAATGAGAAAATTACTCATCCAATTAACAACAAAATTCAACACTGTCCTGAAGACAGAACCCAGAGTAACCACTAACCAGGATGAGAGTCTGTAACACAGTCAGGAGACCTTTACAAACAGCCCCGCCCCCTCGCACCCAGACGGGACAGAGAGATCTCGGCTGGATTGGAAAGCTCAAATACATCACAGACGCATGTTTTAGTCTTATTGCATATTAGAAACGGAGTCGGTGAAACTATCAATCAATCAATGTTTATTTATATAGCCCAATATCACAAATGTTACATTTGTCTCAGTGGTCTTCACAGTGTGTACAGAATATCAGTATGACAATACGACACCCTAAAACTAAACTAAAACTGCGATATAATGTGTATGTAGCAATAATACATATGACATATATTTTTTAAATGTCTCCAGTACCGATAAAAAGTCAGATAACGTCGGAGCTTAACATTACCACTGTCTTTAATAATTCTGGCCCGGGGCCCGTTTAACACCGGGGCTCGGTACCCATCCCTCCCTGGGGAGAGGCGCAGCATATTGCTAAGGACTAAATACGATGGAGGGTTCTCGTCTCAGCCTTATTACCCATAGGGGATGAAGAGGAGTAAGTAAATAAAGAGGCCGGCGCTCCAGGGTCTGGTTCTGCTGTGCGTTTTTGTGATGTAACGGTAAAACATTTCAGAATTCCTCCACGGGATGTCATTGTACATCACTCAACCCGCGAACAGAACATAGCTAGACCTGCAAATTTGCGGGCACAGCCAGCTGTAACTACATGTGTATTTCGAGGGTTTCTGAATGTTTTGTGCGTGTGTGTTTATCATGGTGTTTATGTTAACAAGGAGGTTTAATAACTGTGTGCTACACAAAACGTACAGTCGGTTTCATTTTCATCGTCGTTTGTAGTAGAGTTAGCAGGGTATTTTTATTTTAACTCTAGTCCCAAAATTATTTTTTATCCTCCCCGACACTATTTTTTCCGACGACGGGACGTCCTTAAGCTCCTGCCATGCCATGCACCATCACCCCCACCTACACAGCAGCCAGACCCACTGTCTTGGAAGACAGACAAAGACCATGGCACTGCTCCCCCTGTCTTTACATTTATAATGAATAGTTGGTTGAGAAAGTTCTGATATTGTCAGGGTTCGTACGGTCATTAAAAACCTGGAAAAGTCATGGAATGCAATATGCAGCTCTGCACAGCGGACTTGTAACACTAGCAGCAGTGGAGATGGAGCATCAGAACCTGGAGAATACAGCAACAACAACAACAACAACAACAAGGATCCATTTAAAGATAGGTAAATATTACAGTAATAGTGTACTTTCATTGTGTGGGTGAAACATAGTTAGAGAGGGGAGAAACATTCCACTTGAACTTTATATTTGAATGAACTTAGTAGTAATTATTGTCCTATATTTCTTTCCGATTTCACAGCTGCCTGCGCCTAGCAGCAAGAACCTCCATCTGTGCCTGCACCCAGGTCAAGATCTACCGTGGCTCAAGGGCTTTCAACAGAGCCATCACCACCAAGGACCAGAGGACCAGCATCACTACAGCAGCCTCCATCTGTGCCTGCCACAAGATTAAGATACACCTCGGTACAAAGGCCTCCACCACAGCCATCACGATCAACCCAGCCAGCAAAGAAGTCTCGCCTAGCACACCTCCCTCCCGCCGACACAGCCACCAGCAGCCCATGCACCATCACCATCACCTACACAGCAGCCAGACCCACCGTCTTGGAAGACAGAGAAAGACCATGGCACTGCTCCCCCTGTCTTTACATTTATAATGAATATTGGTTGAGAAAGTTCTGATATTGTCAGGGTTCGTACGGTCATTAAAAACCTGGAAAAGTCATGGAATGTAATATTTTTCCCAACGTTTTTGAAAAGTCATGGAAATATAACTAAAGTTGCATCAAATATAATTTATATGTTATCTAATCGCCGAAATAGTAATACTATAATGATAATAAATACTGTATCGTATAATGAAACGTAAAATGGCAACTGGCAGTATTTCGCTGGTGAGAGATGTTTACAAGCATGCCCTCTAGTCTACAGGAGCTACTATTTGATATAAAGATGCCAAGCTGTCAGGGAAATGCAGTTTCAGCAATGTATGGCTTCTAAAGAATAAGTACCAATTGTGGTTATCAAAAGACATTGACCCAAGACGTGCTAAATGCAAACTGTTGTAACATATTCGAATATGGGCGAGGCACCGCATGCTAGCCACATGAAAAGAGTCATTTAAAATCACTGGTGACAAAGTAAAAAAAAAGTTGTAATGCTCAATTTGTATTTGTACACATCACATGAACCCCAGTATGGAATATGAATTCATGAATCAGTCCTGATGTAACTTTTCTGTGGTGAAAGTAGAGTGATAGAACTATTTTACTCCAAATTCTAATTTAGACATGAACAACACATATATATGCCTATAGTGTAATTCATATATTTCACTACTTTTGTGAACCAAAAACGTTGGTAAACCAAAACTGAAACACCAAAAAAAATGGATGACATGAGTACATCTGTGTTTTCCAAAAATCTGATTTCTAAGCTAAGTATCTCATAAGACAGTGGCTCTAAGGTGAGTGACATTGCATTTCTAGCAAGACCAGAGACTGATCATTTTGATATGTTACACCATGCCATGTTATAAGAAGTACTTTTAAAAGGTGATTTAAGGAGACATAAATACCCTTCACTTCAGTAAGATAAGGTAAGGCGATTTTATTTGAAAAGACAATGAAGGCAGGTTATATTGATTAATATATTTATTATATTGAAAGCCAATTTAATACATAGTCCCCTGAATCTGGAATAACGTACAATTTACAGCCTCACAATGTCAGGAACTTTTCATCTACAGATTGCTTTGGTCTGGTTTTGCTCTTCACTGATTGGTTACTGAGACTTTGAACTCAAACGGACCTCCCCGTTTATAAAACGGACCTCCCCGTTTATTCGCGCGTAGTTTCGTGTGAATAAACGGACCTCCCCGTTAATCCGCGCGAAACTACGCGCGAATAAACGCGCGAATTGTGGCGCAAAGGGCGTTCCATACTCCCGTACATGCCCTGGCTGCAGCCCCTCCCTTCCCTGCTCTCAACGTGAACGCGCAGAGCTGACAGTCAGTCAGACAGGCCACGGCGGGTGTGTGGTGCAGCAGCACGATTAAAAGTGCCCTAGTGACGACCAAGTAAGTAACCACCAGGTAACAAATACAACGAGTGTATTGTTTAATCCCCTAAATCAGATGCCAAACTATACAGGGTTCGTACGGTCATTGAAAACCTGGAAAAGTCATGGAAATTCAAAATGCAAATTACAGGCCCTGGAAATGTTCTGGAAAACAATATTTTTCCCAAAGTTTTGGAAAAGTCATGGAAATGTAACTAAAATTGCGTCAAATATAATTTACATTTAATCTAATCGCCGAAATAATCTGCGGTCGCGAGCTGTTATGTGCCATCATGACGCGCATGGTGTTCTTTTTTAATATATGAAGCGCGAGCTGTGTGCTCGAGTCTTCTTGCCTGTCGGGCCGGTTGAACTCTGCTGCTCCGGGATGAGGGTCAGCTACATAGAGAGGCGAAGTCCCTCCCTTTCCGGGAGCCTCCATGGGACCCCGGAAGCGTAAAATTATACATTGAAGTCAATGGAGAGAGAAAGGTTATCTTTTGATCCCGTTTGAATTGTGCCACGAATGACACATATGATGTTTGTCAATTTAAAAGAATATTTTGCAAGTCAAAAAAATAAAAATGTGTCGTAAAACTGTGAAGTTACAATTTTTTTTGTGTGAAACCGCTGAGTGAACTACAGGTCTCTTGGTCTCGCACAATACGCGTCACCATCACAAAGACGGCCGTCATGTTAGCAAATTTCACCTGTTTCTTTCAGAATCAGGCGAAAAGTATAAAATGAGGTGAAAATCACTACAAGTCTGGACACGTTGAGAGCTGTACATACACGAAAGGGGAGTTAGTCGGTTCTGTAAGAGCAGCGGGACCGGCTTTACAAGGTTTCGGTGAGTAATATGAGTGCAATGTGTAACGTTAATGTCAGCTAGCTAACATTAGCTAACAAGGTACACTAACGTGTTTTGTTTTAGTAACTAGTTTTCTCCTTAAGAACTTCGTGGTCTCTGTGTATGCTGTGGATAACATTAGTGTTCACAAGAACAAGGTACACTCCCGTGTTTTGTTTTAGTTGCTCTTCAGATTGAAGCGGTCAGTTTTATATCGACTATACAGTATATTCTATACTGTATGTGTGATCTCCTTTTACATCTCGTTGTGTCATTTGAGTTTATTTGCTGTGTGTAGATTCAAGGATTTTGGTGACATGAACATGACCATCGCGGAGGCAGTCCAGTTACCATCCTTCTGTCTCCGTGAGGAGGGTGGGTCATATATCACCCATACTGGCACCAGTCCAAGGGCAGCTGCACATCACAGACCGGAGTCTCTGCTACTTTGTTGTGTGGACCACGAAGGAGGCGATCATCATCCTCATCCCCAAAGACCCTGCATGCCATGGAAATCTCCTCCTCCTGGAACAATTCTACACCCAGCATATGCTCCCTGTGTTGCCCAGTAGAGAGGAGGACATTTAAATAAACATACTCTTAACACCCTCAGACTCTGCGTTGTGTTTCGTATGTGTGATGGGGTGTTATGCAGAGGGGAGGAAAACAGGACACAGCAGATTGGGATTGTGGTGGAGACGCTGAGCAGTTATTTAATTGTTGCATGTAATTATTATTATACTGCGTGCTTCTTAGTTATTCCATCTTTTGCTGTAACATGGATCTGTATGCAACTCTATATTCACTTGTTATCTACCACACTTCCTTCTACATCATACACCATCGTTATACATGATGGTGTATATAGGATATATATATTTGTATACATTACATATCTGTAAATTGTATAATTTAATTTTTCGTATTTGGGATTGTTGGAAACGTCTTTTTGATCTCTGTCTATAAACACAAACTGAGTAAGATTGACAATAAAGTTGACTTTGAAAAATATATATATTCTTTATGAAAATAGTTGACTGTTGGAGAAATGAATCCAAATGAAACGTTGGACTGAACTACAACTACGCCTTTAAATCTCTACGGACTGTTTTTCAGTGGGGTGGCAAGTTCCTATCTTTAAACATTTATTAGTTTTTTCTCAGAACAGATTTGATTGAAGTTAATTTAACTTTGCTGACCATGTAAGGTCATTATTAAAAAGGTACAATCAATTTGTTTAGGGTTGACTAAAATAATGACAAACATTTCATTTGGATAATTTACTGACAGAATAAGAAACTCAATGATGCTCTACTCACCTGTTCCTTTTTATAAAGTGAAACAGTTGAAACGATAGATTTTTAGTAAACTTAAAAACAACCTTCTCCAAAAGCTATCAAGGAATATACCGAATACTTATTTTAGAACGTTATTACATATTATTTGTATATAGTTTGAATGATCCATAATTGACAGAAGCTTGTGTTTACACTGACCTGTTACTCATATATTAATGTATTTGTAACTTCAGTAAACCACTACCTCACTAATTTCTTTCATTCATCACGGTTCAGTAAACTAAGTGACACATGAACCAGTTTAATCATTGTAATAACGTAGGATTGCAACTCTTTGAAACTGTAGGTGGCTCTTAAAAGAGCCGTTGTGTTTGGGTGTGCTGGTCTCAGGTCAGTCTAAGCCCTCTCTCGCGGATGCAGCGGGATGTCCTTGGGCTCTTTGCTTGGTTCATCTTACTGGGGGGGCAGCTACATGGATGTCGGTGCAGTCCACAGTCATTGTGCAGTTGAAGGCAGTATGAATTTATTATTGACTCCGAATGAAGCACAACTTCATGTCATACAATACATTGACTTTGTTTGTAATTGTGTGAAAACATATGAGCATTGATTAGCAAGCAGGACCTGCAGGAACAGAGCATGGTGATGGATGGAGCTGGGAAGAGAGAAGAATAAAGAAAACAGATAAACTTTATTATCGGATATTAAAAATTCAATTACAAAACAAATTGCCGCTCCTACAGTTCTCTAGTGTGTAAAGATGATTTCACTTGACCTATGCACAATATCACACTCAATACATGTGTGTCTCTGGGGGGTGCATTGTGCCTTTGATGTATATAAATAATATACCATAACCAAATACTATTACGTACAGTGGAAATCAGGTTGCCAGAGCAGGTCAGTGTGCATGTTCCTCAGGGTCTCAGCAGTTACAGGTGAGGGAAAGGAAATAAAAGAGAAAAAGGTCAGTAACAACACTTTAAAGTAACAACACTTTGAATAATTATCTCTTTTAATAATGTTCTCTCAGTAATCACTCAAATACTGTCTTTCCAACAAACAGATTGACTCACTATCATCACAATGAAACACGTCCAGAAGAATGGACCACAGATGGAAATTAGCTATTAGCTATAATCTGGCATATTGCATCTCTTCTCTTTGCTGAGATTAATGTTTTTGTGTGCATGGTCCTTCTATACATAAATAAATGTCATGCAAAGCTGCCTTCCTGCCTTCCTTCCTTCCTTCCTTCCTTCCTTCCACTCTCCCTGAACTGCCTGATCTTTTAATGTTCAATGTTAACCATTTGAGCAGATAGCATTAAGTAGAAAAGATCGCAGATGCTAATGTGACGTTAGCTTACCTCCCGCCCCCTTAGCACCTGGTGGAGGGGGCGATAGGCTCCTCTTCAAATGTTTCACAAAATACTTACCATCATGACTACTCTTACTGTTTAACATTTGGGTTCACTTCATGTTAAGGCTAATACAAATGACAAGGCTAAGTAATGTGATGCTAACTAACGTGCTCGCTACTAGCTATGTAGCTAGCTTGACTGTTGCAAAACATGTGTATTACCTGATATGTTTGGTCCAACGACTCCTGGTCCTTTCATCAGACGGGAAGCGATAGAACGAGCTATGATCTATAAGTATGATCACTTATGTGATTACAACCTGGTACAAAGCACACAGGCATCTTGTAAAAGTGAATTTATTTTTAGCAATCTCTTATTTATTGGAGGGAATAAATCAGTTCTTCTTCTTCGCTTTAATTACGAGTCGCAACCACTTGGAGCATTATCGCCTGTGACATCACTTACGCGAGCCAGAATGGGATTTGTAGTCTTTGTAGTCGCGTATTTTTCATAGTCTTATATTTCAACAGTTTTACGACAAAATGTGACTTTTTTGACATGGAACTTATTGTTTAAGATTGACAAACATCATATGTGTAGTTCGTGGCACAATTCAAACGGGATCAAAAGATACGTTTTCTCTCTCCATTGAATTCAATGTTAATTTTTCGCTTCCGGGGTCCCATGGGCCGAAAGTAGATGGGCGTGACTTCGCCTCTCTATTATCTACGGTGCGTTCGTTAACTGTGCGGAGTCACTGTGGCACAGACTGAGCCGCTGGTGAACAGCTGTTAGAACAGGCCGTTCAGGTGTTCAGAGCAGAGCGGCAGAGCGTGATGTGAACTGAAACGTTTTTCTGTCGCAATCATAGACTGTATATATAAAGGTCGCAATGCTATGGTCGCTATCTAGCATACATTGTCACTATCTAACCCTTTTAATAAATCTCACAAGGCAGCCGGCGGTTCCACCAGGGGCGTCAATCCCGGGGGGATCTGATAGCTTCAGATTGGACCCCCCTAAGTCATTTAGAATAATAAAAATAAAAGTTAAAATAATTAATTTTTGGATATAAATCAGTAAAATCAGGCAAAAATAAGAATTAAATAACATAACCCTAACCTAACCCTAAAACCGAAATAAAGTAAGCAAAAACCGAAAAGAAACAAACAAAATCCACCATTATCCGGCACATTTTTGCGCACAATTTCGGAGCGCACAATTTCGGCGCGACCGCCACGACGACTCAGAAGGTGCCCTTTTTTTTCCTCTTGAGCACCTGCCCCTATAAATGTCTGCACACCACTGCACCCACACACACACACACACACACACACACACACACACAACACACACACACACACACACACACACACACACACACACACACACACACACACAACACACACACACACACCACACACACACACACACACACACACACACACACACACACACACACACACACACACACACACACACACACATACGCACACACACACATAAATGTTATGGCAAAGCTGATAAAATCATTGCAGGCTGTAGAGAAATGTACACTGGGTCAGGTTCATATACCTTCCGTGTTTAAATATCGACTGTACAATAAGATTAAAAGAATACAAGATGTTCTTGCTGCTGATACCAATATGTAATTGCTGATGATCCATAGTGAGGTTTTTCAGCTTGTACATTTATAACAGTAAATATAAGTCTGACCCCTCAGTGTCTAAGGCTCTCCACCAGGGGGCAGCGTAACAAAGGAGATAAATGCAAGTACGGTTAAAGAACCACAAATAGTGGAGTTGGTTTCTTCTGCTTTCAGAAACATACTAAAGTGTGTTTGTTACCTTGGTTGCTGATTGGCTAATGGTTACACAAGCCAACAAAACGTTATGACATCATAAAGTGGCCAAAATCTGATCAGCTCATTTTCAGACAGGTTTTTATAGAAATGGATCAAAAAGAGAGAGAATCGTTGTTTCTGAAACTTTCAGAGTCTCTTTCCACAGAGGGGACACATGTTGATGTAGAAGAGACATGAAGAAGAGGGGAAACGTGTTGATGTAGAAGAGACATGGAGAAGAGGGGACACATGTTGATGTAGAAGAGACATGGAGAAGAGGGGACACATGTTGATGTAGAAGAGACATGAAGAAGAGGGGAAACGTGTTGATGTAGAAGAGACATGAAGAAGAGGGGACACATGTTGATGAAGAAGAGACATGAAGAAGAGGGGACACGTGTTGATGTAGAAGAGACATGGAGAAGAGGGGACACATGTTGATGAAGAAGAGACATGAAGAAGAGGGGACACATGTTGATGTAGAAGAGACATGAAGAAGAGGGGACACATGTTGATGTAGAAGAGACATGAAGAAGAGGGGACACATGTTGATGTAGAAGAGACATGAAGAATTAGGGACACATGTTGATGTAGAAGAGGGGACACATGTTGATGTAGAAGAGACATGAAGAAGAGGGGACACATGTTGATGAAGAAGAGGGGACACATGTTGATGTAGAAGAGACATGGAGAAGAGGGGACACATGTTGATGTAGACCTGATCCACCACTACACCCCCCTCCCACAGCCTTCGTTCATCAGAAGCGAACCTCCTCTCTATCCCCACACGAACCAAGCTCCGAACCTGGGGGGACAGGGCCTTCTCCATCGCTGCCCCCACCCTCTGGAACTCCCTTCCACAACACATCAGAGACTGCACCGACCCCCCCACTTTCAAAACACTGACCAAAACACACCTCTTCAGACTGGCTTTTAATTTGTGAATTATGCTGTGTTGCTGTTTTATATATATTTTTAATTAATTAATTAATTTATTTTCTATTTGATCATGTTTTATCAAACCACTGTAAAGCGTCTTTGAGCACCTGGAAAAGCACTTTGAAATTAAATGTATTATTATTATTATTATAGAAGAGACATGAAGAAGTGGGTTTTGCCCATGGTTGGCACATTTCACTTCTTTCTTTCAGAATGAAGCGAAAAGTATTAAAAGGTGAAAATCACTCCAAGTCTGGGCACGTTGAGAGCTGTGCACACACACAAGAGTCGGTTCCAGCATGCGGGACCGGCTTTACAAGGTTTCGGTGAGTAACACGAGTGGAAACTTCTGTGCAGCAATGTAGTGGGAGTCACCGACTCAGGAAAGAGACACGGTAGAGCAGGAGCTTTGATGTCACACTGGAGGTTTATTTGGAGTTACGGCCGGAGGATTCACATCACAATCACAGCAGTCACGGTGAGACTGCACGGGAGAGTTGTCACGTCAATTCTGGAGCGCCTCTCTCTCGTCAGCCCATTTAACTGGTTTCACAGAGAGTAATCAACATGTCTTGATAAGATAGTTTAACCAGTTGGGCACACTGAGTCACCTGCGTCCGTCACTTATGGCCAGAGATGGGGACTCGAGTCGCACTTAAGTCGCACACACAGAAGGCTTGTTTGAGACACATTGCGGCTCGCCTGGAAAGTAGACGAGAGTAGCCGATCGCAGCCGGGGGAGGTGTCAAAAAGCTCGCCTGAAGTCGGACAGCTCCGGGTCGGCTTCTTCTTCTTCATCTTCTTCTTCGTATTGTAACATTCACAAGGTGAGTCGGAAACAGGCTTCTCGTTATTAGGCTTTAATAACAGATATTCTTTACAGATGATCACAGGTACAGGTACATTGTGGGGGTTCTACCTCACACTTCCCACACTCACTTAACTCCTACCCCTACACATATAGATATAGCAGTGTCTACGTCACAACTCCCCGCCCTCCCCCGTCCGCTCCCCCAACCACAGGCCCGCACCTCAACCAGCATCACTGTGCAGCTCTATGATTGGCAGAGCGACGGGGGATGCCTGAGTGACACCCTGAACATCCTATGCAGGATCGACACTACCCCCCCACTACAAAGTTCCTCGCCCACGAGGAACAAATAAAACACAGCCCAAACACTCCCCCCACCCTCTCCAGTACTCTGCAGGGACCAACCCACTGGCTGTCCACTGACACGCTGGTCTCCACGCTGGTCTCCACGCTGTCTCCACGCTGTCCACTGACACGCTGGTCTCCACGCTGTCCCCTGACACGCTGGTCTCCACACTGGTCTCCACGCTGGTCTCCACGCTGGTCTCCACGCTGTCCACTGACACGCTGGTCTCCACGCTGGTCTCCACGCTGGTCTCCACGCTGGTCTCCATGCTGGTCTCCACGCTGTCCACTGACACGCTGGTCTCCACGCTGTCCCCTGACACGCTGGTCTCCACACTGGTCTCCACGCTGGTCTCCACGCTGTGAGGAGAACCCTCTATAGAGGGGCTGAGAGTGTGGCTGGTCTTCTGCCTTTTCAGAGGCTGCTGGTCGATGGGCGCCGCCATTGTTGTTTACATCCAGCTTGGAAATGGCGCGAAACGCCGCTGAAGACGGCGACATTCCCGCGTCTCTAGCCATCTTCACCGCCGACTCTCTCAGGCGCTCTCTCGCCTCCCTTGCACTCATGAACTCCCCGCTCATGTCCTTCGACCACCCGCATGCTCCCTCTTCCTCTCCATCACTACTTTCCTGCTTCACTCCCATCTTGCTGAACTTTTCCATCTCTGCTAGCTTCCCGGCTAGCTCCGTGACGCAGTTACGGACTCCCGTCAGGATAGACGTCCTCCGTTCGAAAAGTCACTTCTGACACCAATGTAACATTCACAAGGTGAGTCG
Organism: Champsocephalus gunnari; assembly: GCA_036324595.1. Taxonomy (NCBI): domain Eukaryota; kingdom Metazoa; phylum Chordata; class Actinopteri; order Perciformes; family Channichthyidae; genus Champsocephalus; species Champsocephalus gunnari. Next base: position 44,073,992 of record CM070434.1, on the reverse strand, counting down.
GAAACAGGCTTCTCGTTATTAGGCTTTAATAACAGATATTCTTTACAGATGATCACAGGTACAGGTACATTGTGGGGGTTCTACCTCACACTTCCCACACTGACTTAACTCCTACCCCTACACATATAGATATAGCAGTGTCTACGTCACAACTCCCCGCCCTCCCCCGTCCGCTCCCCCAACCACAGGCCCGCACCTCAACCAGCATCACTGTGCAGCTCTATGATTGGCAGAGCGACGGGGGATGCCTGAGTGACACCCTGAACATCCTATGCAGGATCGCTACAGTATTCTTCTTCTTCTTCTCTCGGTTTTTTGGCGGATTGCAAACAACTTTAAGGTGCATACCGCCACCTCCGGAGTCGGCTTGACTCGGTTTGCATTTATAAAGAATGCACACATGTGTTTAATCGTTAATGTCAGATATGTACTAAGTAAATACATTTGTTCCTGCTCAAGATTAGATTCAACTTTATTGTTATTGCACAGATTACAGGTACTGAGACAACGAAATGCAGTTTAGCTTCTAACCAGGTGCAACAAGCAGTGAAGTGGAAAGTAATGTACACAATCTACAGAATAACATATAGAATGAATTGAATGATGAATAAACAGTGGGGTATTAATACACTAGATATCAGCCTGTGAGCAGTATGAACAGTGTGTATGAATACACTAGATATCAGCCTGTGAGCAGCATGAACAGTGTGTATGAATACACTAGATATCAGCCTGAGAGCAGTATGCACAGTGTGTATGAATACACTAGATATCAGCCTGTGAGCAGCATGAACAGTGTGTATGAATATGCTAAGATATATAAAGTATGAAAACGGTAAGCAGTATAGTATAAAATATATAGATATTAATTTCATGATGATAAACATTGTGGAACAATGATGAAAAATGGGAATGGATGTGGCGACGTAAAACTGACACAAAACAACAACAAACTTTTGCCAGCCAATTGGAGAGTTTCATCAGCAGCACGTGGTAAAAACCACCAATGAGCGCTCAGCTCCAGATACCAGCGAGCCGTTTCCCATCAAGCATTTCGCTTCCGCAGCTCGTGGAGAGCAACTGCGCCAACTCGCCTCGCCTCGCTCTCAAGGCTGCGGGCGTCTTTGTCCCGCGAGATTTCAAAGTCTCATGTGGGCGAGCCTCCAGAGCAAGTCGGACAAAATGACTAACCATCATGCAACGCACTAGCAAGACGTTGATCGCAACTGCGCAGGTCTGCGCAGGTCTTGCTTGTCTCAAACAAGCCTAGAGACTTCAGACTTGACTTAGACTCGTGACCAAAAGACTTCAGACTCGACTTGGAATCGTGTGTTGGGACTCGTGAACAATCATTGTGTTTTCTATTTTTGGCGTATTAAAGGTGGGGTAGGTACATTTGAGAGAAACCGGCTCGAGATCGCTAGAATTTGAAAATACACAACCGGAGATAATCTGCTAGAGGCTGCTACTTCCTTATAGAGCCCGCCTCCTCCAACACACACGAACGCGCACATGACCAATGAGGGCACGAGATAAGTTTGTGCCCAGATGGAAGGCTGACAGGCAGGTAGGCCATCCAGTTACTTGAGCCGGGCTCCTTACGCAGACGTGCGCGCCTCTGTTACTACCTCGTAGTAACACAATAGCGACCGGCGGCACACCTGCGGCTGTACCGCTTGTAATTAGGTTCAACTACAAACACTTCGAACAAAACGCCGCCGGCACCAACAAAAGGAGCGCACACTGCAAAGTCTGCAATATCAAAATCAAGGATGCTGGCGCAACAACGTCGAATTTCATCAGGCACTTGAAAACTCACCCGGAGAGGTCAGTCACATTCAGTGTTGGGAAAGTTCACTTTCTACATGAACTAGTTCAGTTCACAGTTCATAATTCAAAATGTTGAACTAAAGTTCATGGTTTCAAAAATTAACTAATTTATAGTTCATAGTTATTTTTTCAATAAGTTGCTGCGAGCTATTATTTGTCTCCTGTACGATGTTAATGGGCCATTTCAATTTTTACAATATCCTCAGAGGGCCGTACAAGTTATTGACCTCTGCTTAAAAAAACTAAAATCACAGCCCATTCATTTCATTCTGTGCAAAGAAAAAGCAACCTCTTAATCCAGATATCTCACCATGACTAGTGTATGCATGCACGTGCACGGTGTGGCGTGACCACCAAAACAGAAAGATATGGACACAAGATGTGTGCAAATGTATTTAGTTTCCTATCCATGTGAACATGATTTAAGTGGGGGGGACCTAACCTCCTCTAGGGGGGTCCGGGGAGCATGCTCCCCTGGCAAGATTTTTTTTAAATGTTGAAGTTAAAAGTAGGGATGCACCGAAAATTCGGCCACCGAAAATTATCGGCCGAAAATGGTTAAAAAGGCCCTTTCGGCTTTCGGCCGAAAGGGTTTTAGCACCGAAAAAAGATCACCGAAAAAATATCACCGAATGTCAGAACAGGCAACCTAACGTGTTGTTGTGATGACGTAATAAAGACGCGGCGAGGCAGGGACCATGCTCACGGCTGGCTCACAGTCAACATGTCTGCCGCTTGGAGATACTTATCATTATAAGTTATTGATGTTACCTTTTTACTACTAACGATATCTCGGCACCGAAACCGTAGTTTCGAATACACACCGGTGGTTTCTGACTTGGCTCGTTGTCAGCCGGTAACCAGCTGCCCAGACATTTCGAGGGGAAAGAGGATGGAAACGAGGCGTTCGGGTGCCGTGGGAAGAACCTCCGTTTATTCACGTTCTTCAAGCTATATTGACACTGTATTACATACATACAGACTAGATACTATTCCTTTTCTGACCACTTTCTCTATACTTTCGTCTCTCTCTCCATAACTTATCATAGGCTTATCATAAGCTTTCATTTGTAAATACTATAGTTACATTCATGTGGATTTATCCAGTTTGCACATTTGTATGCATGCACTTATAGGTGCATTTGTTGTTGTTGTTGTTGTTGACACTATTTTGTTGTAGGCCTACTGGCCTAGATGTTTATGCTGTTTTAAAGCCCCTTGGCTTTGTTCTGAATGCACTTTGTTGTAGTTATTATCCTACAGAGAAAATAAATGTACAAATGTTCAAAAGTGCTGAATAAATGTTTTATGGACCCATAATAGTGATTATTATTTAAGTTATGTTTTGCCATAATCATGTCTATTTCCATAATCAGGTAGCTGAACAACATTGGTAAAAAATGTATACATTATATATATATATTTCTATTAATCATTTTCGGCCTTTCGGCATTCGGTTTTCGGCCAACTGTTTCCTATTTTCGGTATCGGTTTCGGCCAAGAATTTCCCATTCGGTGCACCCCTAGTTAAAAGCATCAATCTGGTGCACTTTGAGAGCAACATTAGGAGATCTATGGACACATCTCTCAACACCCAAACACAACTGTAAACAGATTTTCTTTTAATTTATGGATATTTGACAAATCACTCCCCTTTCAAACTGTATTCTTCTTTATTAATAACTGTCATATAGTATTTTATACCTGTTTACTTTATTCTCTTATTTTTTTGATAACTATAATGATCATATAAAGATGTGCCTTTACCTCACTGGTTGTAGACAAAGCTTCTTATATTCGTTAGCATAGCTAGCTAACCAGATGCTAATAACAACACAGTTATTGACTGTCTGATCAGTATGACTGATGAACAGATCGCCACTGGGCTTTCAACCAAAGACACAGACAAGCAGAAATTGCGGCATGTGTATGGACTTATCGGTACTGCAATTTCTGAAGTGCTGGAGTGGCGTTCTGGTGCTCTCCGTCAGAACTGCACCCCTGTCAGTCGAGACATATACCACGTGATGACACGTTAGGCTTGTGTTGTGTTCAAGGACCCTAACCTTGGCCAGGAAAAACAGGCACTCGCTTGTTTAATTTTTTTGCGGTCTAGATTTCTTTCATTTTTTTATTTTTTGCGTGTGTTTATAAATTACCTCGAGGGCCGTACCAAATTGTCTCGCGGGCCGTATACGGCCTGGAGGCCGGAGGTTCCCCACCCCTGCCGTAGAGTCTCACTCTGAGCGAGTGCTGCTGCAGCTGCTCTCGGCTTTGTCCATACTAATTCATTCATTCATTCATTCAATGATCGCCGGTTCCGCGGTTCCACATTGTTTGTTGTGAGGAGTCTGATATATTTAGTATATTTATATTTTAGTGCGACAGCCAGGGGTGACAGGCGCGTACGCGTCACAGGCAGCTTGCTGTTGCCAGATTGGGTGGTTTTCCGCATTATTTTGAAGCCTGTTTACGGTGTGTTTTAACTGGGTTTTCGGCTGAAAGGCATATGAAATCTGGCACACTTTTGAACGCCGTTATAATACAGTGCTGAGAATGAACGCACTTTTGAACGCCGTTATACAGTGCTGAGAATGAACGCGTTCTCAATTACGTTCATCTAGCGGAAATACAGTACGTTCAGTTCACGTTCGCCCAAAATATGAACGCGTTCATGAACGATCGTTCATTGAACGCGTTCAGGTACATCACTGGTCAAATTAACGCATATGGACGGTTAGCGAACATGTTTAGCTCAGCATCAGCTATGTAATGTTAACTTAGCTTGCTACTAGCTTTGTAACTGAATATTTGAAAAGATTAGTGAATTGCTTGTCACACTTGTTTGAGTTGAGTGGCGTTGACATCCAACTCTTGACATGACATAAAAAAGGTCGGTAACGTTAATCATTACCCGCTTTTAAATACTTTTAACAGTTTCCCTGCGGGGGATTAATAAAGTATTTCAGTCAGACAACTCACGTATTCCTTTAACATGTTTATTAGAAGCAGCATATAGTTGAGTTTGGCGACTAGGCTCGGGCATCATCACTCCATAGATATACATAGCACGATGAGTGATGATTAAATAACTAACCCCCGAGCCTACAGGTGGAAGCTGGGGTGGTGGTGGGGCAGGCAAGCAGCAGCAACATGAAACACAGCAGCACGAACATGAACAGCAATAGCAAATGAACGCAGCAATAGCAAATGAACGCAGCAATAGCAAGTGAACGCAGCAAGCAGCAGCGATAGCAGCAGCAAGCAATGCATGGAGAGAGATCTGGCAGGTTAAATAGAGCGGCATATTAAGGAGACTCTGTTTGGTTGGTTGTAGAGCGGCAAGGGGGCGTTATGTATGAATGCAGCATAAGTGCTCGAGTTGACTGCCTGAACTAGCTCGCAGGCTTCGCCCCATTTGTGATACTGATTTCTGATTCGGAAGTGTTTTGCTTATAAGTTGTTTGCATTTAGCTAAAGTGTGATGTTTTTCCTCATATTGCATTCAATAGCCTGTTTAAAGTGATCATATAACAAACAACTAATCAGTACTGATACTGTATGCTAATAGATATAGGAGTGATAATAACACAGTAAATGCTTTGAATGTCTTAGATATAGCTGTGCAGTATTCTTAACAGACTGGATAGCAGCAGACAATAGAAGGCTTATTACAACCAGAAGAGACATGAGACTTTTATTTGTTTAGAGACTTGAGACTTGACTTGGACTCGTGACCAAAGACTTGAGACTTGATCAAGTCTCACCCCACAAAGACTAGAGACTTGACTTGGACTCGTGACCAAAGACTTGAGACTTGACTTGGACTTGCAAAAAAAGACTTGTGAACATCTCTGCTACGCATTGACCACTTTCTTTAGTTCAAAAATGGTAATAGTCGTGGAAATAATGCTGTATGCTCCTCTCTCTGCATGCTGTTCTCCACAGGGGGCGGAGAATCGGCACCTCAGCAGAAATGCTGTTGATTTAGGCTTTAATTATCCTCTGAAAACTCCTAAATTCGGCGATTCGTTTAAATACAAATCTTGCGACATTGCTTTTAATTCAGAAAATCCACTTTACTGGTGCATCCTTTAAAAAGCTTCTCCGAATATTTGTTGCGTGTAATTGCCTGGTAATTTAATTCCAAGAATCACACACAGAGGAAATCGATGAAATTCGATATTCCTAGGTTATTTATTAGCCCCAAATATTCTCATAGTTTTCACATAGGCCGTGATTGCTCGTAAACACATGTCCCAGCAACAACCACGGGGAAACCTCGATTCCCGAGGTTATGATTAGCCTCCAGATGTAAATGAGTAGAGAAACCCAAAAAAAATGCAGCAGCTCAGTTCTCTCAGGTAATTTTGATACACCGTTGATCACAAACGCTGGTAAGACAATCTTAAAAAATAATTGAACTTACCAGCTCTTGAAGATCTGTTGGTATCCTGTTCGTGACGCCAATCTGTGAGAGAGACTTATTTTCAGCAATGTTGATGGCAGAAATGGAGGCTGGAGTCCGCTTTATATCAAAACACTGACTTTAATTGAGAGCCAACGGCCGTGAGTGAGTTCAAGGCATTTGCAACATGCAGTCAGAAATCCCCCGACATCACTGACGATACACAGGAAACACAGCGCAAATCTACCCAGCGGGTCCAGGAGGAGCCTCTGTTTGCGCCTCTTCTAATCATAATTAATAACACATGTTTTCAGAGACAAAGAAAGTCTGTTAACGTCATCTGCGCAGTTGGTTACACTTCCCCCAACAGGAAGGCAGGACCTTTGACCTATGCACTGCTCTAAGTTGCAGCAGACCCATGTGAAACACTAAAATGCTCCCTTGCACAGACAATAAACAGAATATTCTCTAACAATAGGCTATAAACAGAGGTGGTATAAGTATAGAGATTGTACTAGAGTAAAAGTAGAAGTACTCAGATCTTGTACTTAATAAAAGTAGAAGTACTCCGATCTTGTACTTGAGTAAAAGTAGAAGTACCAGAGTGTAGGAATACTCTGTTACAGTAAAAGTCCTGCATTCAAAATGTTCCTCAAGTGAAAGTAGAAAAGTATTCTAAAAATACTAAGAGGCATGCAAATACATTTTCAAAATGCTCAACAGTACTGCCAAAATTATAAACGGACTGCTACACAATTAAAATAAATGCTTTTATATATTTCTATTAGATGTAACTCTTTGGCGTTTCTGTTATTATTACCTGCTGCTTTAGTTGTTCTGACTGCTAAAATCCTCTGTTATTCCTAATTTTAAAGCCGATATTCCGTGGGGTCGGGGGGCTCGGATCCTTGTCATCTTTTTCATACCTGATGAGTTTACATCCCTGACTACAGTTGCTTTAGCGTGTAGAACCTAGTAAGCCTACTATTTGATTTGTTTTAGATAGGCATCTGCATCAGATAGCATATGGTTATTGAAATAAATATATATGCAATTACGACGTACAAGATGTGCCTTTAATAAATCTCACACTACTTAGGCAGCCGGCGGTTCCACCAGGGGCGTCAATCCCGGGGAGGGGGTGTTTCGTCCCCCCCTAGCTTCAGATTGGACCCCCCGAAGTCATTTAGAATAATAAAAAGAAATGTTAAAATAATAAATTTGTTGATAATAAATCACTAAAATCAGGCAAAAATAAGAATTAAATAACATAACCCTAACCTAACCCTAACACCGAAATAAAGTAACCAAAAACCGAAAAGAAACTAACAAAATCCGCCATTATCCGGCACATTTTTTCCCATAATTTCGGAGCGCACAATTTCGGTGCGACCGCCACGACGACTCAGAAGGTGCAGGTCTCCCTTGAAAAAGAGATCTATGATCTCAATGGGACCAATCTGGTTAAATAAAGGTTTGAAATGAAATGAAATGAAATGGTAGCTGATGATGTAGGCCTACTTCTTTCTCTCTGGTTGAGTCTGCGATTAATCTGCTTGCATCCACAAGTCAACAGCTGGGTTTGGGTCGAAAGTCTCTGTTGTCATCTTAGACAATTGGATGTAATCAAATAAGTATGTGAACATAACCAATAACATACTATAGCCAATAACAAATGAATGTAACTTATTTTATTTGTGTTGTTCATTCATATCTTATTTTACCTTAACATTTATTTATGCATTTTTTTTTAATCTCTCCAGTTTTAAAGGATATTTTTGGTTACTGTCCTATAGTATACATTGGAATGATTTCACACCTGTTTATCCCAATAATTATAAAGGAGTGCCTTAGAAATATATGTTATAAATGTGCATAAATTGTGACCAAACTGTTTGAAGTCCTTTACCTCACTGAGCTGTAGTTATCAGCCTCTCAGTCTGACTGGAGAGGACTCTCTCTTACATCTGTTAGAGCAGCTAGCACCAGCTTCTAATAACGGTGCGCCCTTCTCTCTCTCCCTCGCTCACTCGCATTTTGGCTGTGAGCTGCGGGCGCCAGATAAGCCAACATCCCCCATTTTCATCACTTACAGCGCCCATCGTACAGGGAAAATTAAATGTGTAACCGGGGTGAAAAGGGTGTTACATTTACTTAATTATGAATGTTGTTACATCAAGGCCGAAAATTAGGATGAGCCCCAACGGTCAAAAATGTTTTTTTCCCTCCCAGAGCTGCCAGTGCAGCGCCTCCCCAGATCTAGCGCCCTTGGCGAATATCTATAACGCCAGTGCTACGGGCCGACCCTGAGTTCATATGCAACTCGCAAATAACTTTCTCTCTCTCTCCTCTCTCCTCTCTTTTCTCTTCTCCCTTCTCTCTCTTCTCTCTCGCACCTGCGCACCAGTTATGTGCAGCCCTGTATAACTACCAACATTCTGCATAGGTAGAATAGGACTGTTAGAACTGTGAGTGTTGGTGGATGAACAGAGGAGGTAATGTAAAACATATGAGACAACTGAAGTGTTGGGGGAGCAAGGGATATATTTCTGATAAGTGTGCACATGATTTAGGTGTCCGAAACATAAACATAAGAGTTTGGTACCTATGTTAAGTGTTAATGTGGTAAACATAAGAGTTTGGGACCTATGTTACACATAAGAGATTAAATCCTCTGCCGTGAGGCTCCACCGCCATGTGGAGGCTAGGCTGTGCGTTGGGGGAAACGAAGAATAGGGCAAGTGATAAGCCGCGTTCACACTGCGGTACTTTTCCCACAAAGGTTCATGTGAACTTAGTTCATGATCGCGTTCGCACCAAAAAGAGCCGGTACTAAAAGTAGTTAATGCGAACCTTTTTACCCGCTCGAAAGTCTTTGAGAAAAGAGCTATATTCCTGATTGGCTGGGCGAATTGCAAACCACGCCCCGTAAAACTCCCAAAAAGTTTTGTGAAGCCGCCATTTTATTATCCTTGCATTAGCATTATTAGCATTAGCATTAGCCCAGCACAGAAACGCAGAGAGACTAACTTATGGCAACACAAAATAAAACATGGGAGCGGTGGAGATGAGGAGGTGTCGGCGTTCTGGCGATTTACTCGGAAGGCTTCAGTAGAAGCTGCTGGGACTCCCAGCAGCTTCTACTGAAGCCTTCCCCAACTCCGGGGACTTCCGGCCGGGGACTTTGGGCGGCAGTATACGCCGTGAAGTGGTTTTCGGCCTGCCAGTAAACCCAAAGCAGAAGAAGAAGAAGTGACGTCAGCGGCTTCATTTGCCTAATCCTCCCCCAGGGACTTTTTCTGGTGTGAACGCGATCTGTACTTAGTTCATGAGAACTAAAGAGTTCGCATGAACTAAGTTCGCATGAACCTTTGTGGGAAAAGTACCGCAGTGTGAACGCGGCTATAGACTGTATATATTGCTCTGATCAGCAGCAAGACTGTTTTCACCACTACCATGGTCTACATCTGCAACCTCCTCATTGCTGTTAACAGTCGAACAAGGAGTGTCACTTACCTCGTCATTGTTACTCACCCTGCTTTTCCTTCCAGGCTGGTGTTCTTTGCCTTTGGTGAAATAGAAAATGGTGGGCACTGCAGTGTTTTCCAGGCATCTCCTTCCCTAATAAAAATAATAAACAAAAACACATAAAATAACTTTTTGAGGTCTGTAGATATTCAACTTTCTTTTGAATAATGTTGTTTTAAATGTAAGAGTGCATTATAAAAGACAATAGAGGGCCAACATGTTAACTATGCAGTTAATCTATTCAACAATTATGTGTTTCCAAGATTCAGATTCAAAGGATTTATGTCATAGCACATAGGCTACAGTGTGGGAATGGCAATGAAAATCATCTGTCCCGAGCTCCTCCAACAATGCAACATAGTTATATAAGACAAAATTAAATTAAGAATAATGAATTAGTGCAGGCAGAAATCTATATACACGTAAATATAATAAGACATATGCAAGAACAGAATGTAAAGATAAATATTGTATAGTAAAATTAAATTAAATCATTTTTTTACAGTGATAGCTGTCAAGATAAATAACTTATAAGATGACAACAGATGAATGAATGTTGCTATTAAAATAATGTAAAAAAGGTAATATCATTAATCTGTTTTTAACATAGAGTATGTGGGGGAAATGGCAATTCTCTATCTATGATAAAGAGTCTTTGCATAAATTGAAGAGAAATGTGATGGTTTGTTTCTATGTTTCTATACTTAACTGGCAAAATCTTAATTTGGCCTTTAATCAAAAGAACATTACTCATCACTGATGTGCAAGCTGTGCCATAACAATTATTTAGCATTGTATGATGCATAACATGTATTTCATTAGTAACAACAATTTACACTCACAAATGGAACCAAGTTATTATTTTTTTTTAAAAGTATCAGTACCCATGAGTCCGTGCTGAAGGGATGACTCAAAGTGTTCACTGCACAGGCGAGAAGAAACGTTGGGGGTCCATGTATTCCTCCGGATGTTCAGCACCCACTGGTCCAGCCTGTCTGGATCACCTAAAGGAAACCTTTATTCAAAAATACATGAAAACCGACCCAAAGACAACAGGAGGGTTAATGCCATATTCACTTAATAACGCATGAACAACTTTTACAAATATTTCTATATAGTCTGTGTTGGTAAATGTAATCTAGGTTGCACATTTCCTGCTGAAATACATGCATGGGCCTACCAAGTTACTGCGTGGCACTTTGGTTTTGATAAAACAGTGTAGTTCCACTATATAAACGTTACATTCATAATCAAACGAGAGAATATGCAAGATAAATAGCTATTTGTTGTTATTCTTAATGCTTGTCATTCACACGTTAAGAAAATAAAAAAAGTACCGATACATAGCAGAACAATAGTGGCGATGTTCAGCTTAATAAGCCTTGTTCAACATCATTTCTTTAGCTAATACTATAGCAGGCTGCAGACGAACCAATTCCGCGTTTCGCTGCATTCCTTGATCTCCAGTTATAACGCCGGGCTCCGCCGCTGGACGAAGCTAACGGAGCCGCAAAGGGCTAGCTACGGCTCCGGTTAGCTTCGGCGGCGGACTCTGGCGGCCACCACTGGGATAATTGGGTCCCCTTTTAACATTTGCTCCAATTTAGCATTATGGGCGTCATAGCCTTAGACTATAAAAGTCTTACCCAACGCTGAATCATAAACTAAACTGTATATATATATATACACATGTATAAAGGGTTACGTCCTTAGCTGGCTAATAAGCTACATAACAAGCTAAGCTAACAAGCACACAAACACTTGCTAACGGGGTTAACATGTATAATATTATCATTTTACTCACCGAAAAAAGCTGAGAGTAGACTTCTTGGAAGTTCTGTTAGAACATTCAAGCGCACAGCACGACATCTTAATTGTCTGGTATTTGTAACAATATTCCCACAATCACCACGAACACGGCTAAAGCTAAAGGGTCAAGTACAGTAACTACGACCAGAGCCGTATAATAGAAGAGTTACGACATCTCCGTTCACTCCAATGGACCACTTTTTTACAGCAATGGCGGATCGTGGAGCCTCTCAATCGTTCCCCGGAAGTTAGCGCCAAGGCTAGCAGAGCTGTGGAGTTGCAGCATAATAGACCGTTCGTGACGAACTTTTAAAGGTAAGAAGAAGTTTAAAGATTTATATTGCGGATATTATCAGTACATCTGATTCAAATTAACATGTGTATTAAAGGATGTCAGTGGATTATCCCTAAATTAATAGATTTAGGGAACGTTTACAGATAACAGATCAAGCTAGGATACCGAAGCAAGTTAGCAACACACGTTGAACTGCCTTTCAATTGTAAATTCCGTTCTCTTAATGTCATTTGGTCCAACGTTGTTGAATTAGAGAAGAGGGTTTTCTAAACGGGATTGTATGCGGGGGTGGAGGGAGTTAAATATTAGATGAATATAACTTTGGTGCGTGTAAGAGTGAGTGTTTTTAGCAGAGCCATATTGTGTCCTTGTGATTTTGTTGATTATTACCTGTCTGTATAATGTTGCAGCTCAGCTGATTTTGGATTGATGGCAAAGGGAGAGGGACTTAAAGAGCCTGTGACACCATCCCAACAACTGTTGTGCAATGAAATATTGGTCTACTAGTAATCTCGAACCTTCAGTTTAAAAAAGAAAAAGCGATACCGTTCCGTTAAATATCAATAATTTCGAACATCACGGGGAAATTCCTTCGACTCATTTTGAAGTTTTGGGGGAAGCCGGAAGTGACGTCAATGCGGGAACGCTTCGAGAGCCAAACACGGACAAAGTGTGTTGTGTCATGCGTAGAAATGGTGAATTACTGAGATTAGGCACGTTAATAACGTTTTAATGAAGTTGACTACAGTATATTCATATTTGTCAGTGCTTTCATGTCAATTCAGCGAACATAAACATAAATGATCGTGGTGAAGATGATGATTACATTAGGATTAAAAATCGGGAGTGAGAGCTGCTGAATTTCCTCCCGTCGGATGTGATATAAAAACAAATCGATTATTTTTGTGGTTGTAAACTCAAGTGGATGACACTACATTTATTAGTGCTTTCATGTCAATTCGGCGAACATATGATACATTAAATGATCGTTTGTTTGAGCCGGTCTGCATTTCCTGATGAGAAAACAAACCGATGCTTTTTGTAGTTGTAGTACATGGATTAAACATGTGTTTTTTTTACCACAATGTTGGGGAAATTAATGGATAAAATGCACGGATTATTATTATTATTCCCACTCCGATCGGGACACTTGGTCCACCGTTTCCCCGCAGCGAGGATCCCCCCGTTGACAGTTTACGTGGGCTGGGTGCGGTGGCGGACTGGCCATCGGGACGAATCCCGATGGGCCGGTACCGAAGTGGGCCGGTCGGATAAGTCACCAGCACATCCCCCATAGGCGGCGCGTGAGGCTCAGGTTTGAGAAGGCTAAATAACTTCTTGTACCTGACGCTGCCCGCCTCCGGCGTCTATAGAAAATAGATGAACTCAGTGTGCGGAGTTTAAATCTCTCAAGTGATATTACAGGATAAAGGAAATACAGTTTAAACTGCCGTATGCAGAGAAGACGCCGACGTGTCGCACTTATCATTCATATTACATCATCAATCTATCGATCATCGATCATATAATATCATAATATAACATATATTTCCTTATCTGAGTCAGCTTCTCCAGCCTCATCTGGCCGTGCAACACTCACAGCGTCACAGACTGGATGCAGAAGTATTATTTAACACATTATGTTGACGAAACACTCGAGACAAATGTAATTAAAGTCAGATCCACGCGTGTCTTAGACGTGAACGCGCTCTCAGCTGGAGAGAGAAACCCTGGCTTGATTTACCGAGTTGATAACCAGCGTCGTAGGACCGCTTAGCGAGATCTCGTTTGTTAGTTTGTTGTTGTTAGTTTGTTTGTTACTCAAACATATCCAGGGTCTGTTGAACTCGCTTCGTAGTACAGGGCACAGGTGGCTAGCAGCGCCAATGTCAAAGACACAGACATTATACATTATATTTGTATTTTACCAGGATGCAGTGACACAAATATTTACATATTTACATTTACTATATACAGCACCTGCCGCCCCTGACATCCCCACTTCCCCCGTTGACAGCTTACTAGCGGTACCGAAGTGGGCCGGTCGAGAGTCCCGGGATGATTTGTAGTCCCATTCCACCACTGGCTACATGACCGTATGATCGCCCATATTGACGCACCTCATTCCTAAACTTCTAACAACAGATACAACATAAACCGATCCTTCAGCCTCATATGAGCTCTCAGACACGTTCAACATTAACCTGTCATCGCTGTCTGAGCTTGCTGCTGTGTGCACCATCGTGCATTTACATCTGACTGTATATATATATAAAGGTTTACATGCAGATGCTGGGATCCTGGACGGTGCAGCTGGAGCGCTGTGCCCGCAATGACGTCACCCATCATTTAGCGGGACTTGAAGAATCCGCGAGAAGATCCAGAAAATTGTCAACATTGAAGGATTAATGGTTATCAAAGTACAAATATCCAAAATCAGTTCAGTAACGGTTTTCAAGGGGACAATATTTACTCAAATTGATGGGTTTGGATGATGGGGGAAAACTGTGTCACAGGCTCTTTAAGTGAGAGTGAAAACACAAGGTACGTTTAATACTACTGTTTTATATAAGTAAGCATACTAAACATGTATTCTATCACTATTATATAAGTAATCTTGTTAGTAACCTACTGTATGGCAGGTGGAGGGGCAGTGATGTTACAGGTGGAGGAGCAAAACTGCAAGACTGCAAACTCCCAAGACAGATAAATCACGTGTGTTCTCCAGAGAAGAGGTTGATTTCACTTCAATTTGTTCATATTTTCTAAAGATGTGGAAATGGCACCAAACAAAACTTGAGAGCTGTAACCAAGACGACTGTAACAACATGAGTAGAGAGCCACCAAGGTTTTTCAAGTCCCCCTCTTACTCCATTTTGCCAACCCAAACTTCCAGGTACATGACGGGACACCTTGCTTGTTTTTGTTGTTTGCGCTCCTCTGGCTGGGTGCTGGCAGGTGGAGGACAGTGATCCCTTCCCTTCTTCCTTCAATCTTTGAGACTAATGTAAGTAGAAGACATGGCACTGTAAATGTTCGAACATTTAAAATATTATACCACTTAAAAATAAGAAATATTTTTACTAAGAGTTCATACTTATTATACCTTTCACACTATCGCTGTGATCATGAGCTATGGGCTTTGTAGATACAGGGGCCCTTCTCTTTTTGACCACTGGGCGATGCACGGAGATGGTGGGTATAGCCTCTGCTCTCAGCCTAGTCTTGTAGTGACTTGAGGTTACTTCACACACAGAACAACTCCGTTTTGTCTGCCCACATACATATTCCATAGTGGTTGAAGAATTTTTAAAGAATTCAAAGCTATAAATAAACAGAACAGGCTCTTTAACCAAGGCACTGTTAGAAACATGTAAACTAGTTGTTCACACTAATCCTAACATTATCACTTAATATTAGCAAATTCTATTTTATTTTTTAAAACATATTCATGTAAATACATACACATATCGATTTGTTGTATAAATATTGCAAATCAAAACCTGTATTCACTAATAATTACCAAAAATCGTAGTTCTATCTCCTGTTATCAATGCATTCACATTGCCCGCCATGAACTTCCGGGGAACGATCCTCGTCTACATGAACCACGTGACGATAACCGTTTTTGGACTTCCGTTGTCGTAACTCTTCTATTATACAGCTTTGACTACGACTAACTAACGTTGTAGCCTCTATGGTTGTAGCCTAGCAGAGTGGACAAGTTGCTGTTAGCTGACAGTGAGGCATGTACTTGTCCATCAACGTGACCACGCCCTAATTAATGCAAAAACTTTAAGACCTAATATAAATAAAAGGGTCGTGTTAGAAAACAATTCACTCACAGATCCATAATCATGAAGGTGGAATCTAACTATATCGATAATAAAAATGTATGGAGCCAGGGATAGAAACATGTTTTTTTCTGCTGTAATGTTGGGCATTTTAACATAGGGGTAAATGGAAATTGCTCCTTTCTGCAGCCATCGCCTAGCGGCCAATATATGAACTGCAGTGTGTGGCACTTCCGTATTGGCTTCCCGGCTGTTCCCCAGAGTTTGCTGCTTGGTGTGAACGCGATCTGTACTTAGTTCATGCGAACTAAAGAGTTCGCATGAACTAAGTTAGCATGAACCTTTGTGGGAAAAGTACCGCAGTGTGAACGCGGCTCTTGGATTCAAAGTAAGATATTTAGTAAGTGAAGACTTTTTACGGAGAGCCCGTCAAGACGGCATATGTTTAAAAGGATGATTACGTTAAGTGAGTGACAACAGCTTAATTGTCTCATTCCTTCCTATCTATGGACTTACTATATTATCCTAAAACGGTGGCAGGGACAGTTTAGGGCATTTTGACATTAAAATATAGCATTTGGTTGTTAAAATGCTAAGATTTTTACGTTGTTTTGGTGTAAAAGAACAGAAAAATAGATGAGAAAGTTTTGAAAAAGCTTATGTGAGAATAAAAAAAAAGGGGAGTTGAGGTATTGTGGCTGAAGTGAAGCTCATTCCTGGTCAGGTGCCGCCATCTGTTGGCCAACAGGGTGTGGCACAAAATATAGAGATTAATTATAAATTAAGGTTTGGCTCCATCTGCTAGACATATTGTATATTATTATATATATGTTCAAATTTAGAACTATTACATTTAACACATTTGTATATATAAAGCATTACACATACATAATTTTGATCAGAAGTACAAAAGGGATTAGTAATTAATCCATAATAATTTAAAGAATCTTTAGAGTGTAAACAGATAGGGAAAAACACATTTTTACACTCAAACAATTTGCATGTCTGGATTATGGACAGGGCATTTAGATAATACGAATAAGTGTTCACTAAAAGTGATAATATTAATAATTATAATAGAAAGAAGACATAGGCCTACTCTTGAGTCAATTTACATTGTTGTGATCTGTTAGTATGCTCTCTGCTGGTTTTTACTGTTGTTCTAAGTAACAGTGGATTTAAAATATTGGAGAATATGTGGGGATTTTCTTCTTGTCTGAAATATATGGAGCTTGAAATATGTGAGTATTTCATTCTATAGGAGAAAATGGTTTACTGAGAGAGTTGTTTTGAGTAAATATGTTACAAATGGTTGACATTTTTTTTTAAAGGAGTTCTGTAATATCATTAGGAGACATTCATTTTGTTGTTAAGATGGCATTTAACAACCAAGACAGATAGTATGATTAGAAAAAGACAGAGTGGAAACGGTGGGATTTATTTAACCTCAGTGTGCTAGAATTTCTATGGGTAATGCGTCCCGAGACCTGGACTGTCCCTCTGCCTGTCAGAGGGATACGACCCGACCCACCTGAGCAAACAAAGACCTATCCCAAGCAGGAGACTGCTCCTTCTCAATAGACCAGACAGAGAACCAGAGCTGAACCAACAACAACAACAAGAACTGCACCCAGAACAATCTCCATCTGTGGCAGCCAGAACCAAAGCTCCATAAAGCAGTAGAGAGACTGTAAAGGAGGAGATGAAATGCAAAGCAGTACAAGAACAGTGGCATGATGGGGGCTGCAGATGTAACTGGGCAGATGGCTGAGTTAAAGCGAATGGATTCAAGAGCTGATGGACAAAGGGGGAGGCGTCAGAATCAGAGGAGTTGGTCGAGCAGAATGTGAGGAGGCCGGGGTCACGGCTCGAGATAAACCAGAGGAGATGGGAAGGGAACCGGAATGAATGAGTTTGCACATAAACACACTTATTCACAAACGTACATAAAAATAACCAAATTTAAAGAAATTGAATTGACTTGATCAATAAGTAAAGATAAAAAGTTGTATTACCCATTAAATAATCAATTGGTAAATTAAAAATAGCAGTAAAGAGGAAACTATTAAAGTAAAATGAGGAAATAATCCTAAAACACTGAAGGTACTGTGGGATAAAAGGGGACATATGATGGAAATATTCACTACACTGTAAGCAGTGGGTGTTTTGGAGTCAAGAGTAAATTACATTGCATTTAGCTGTTTATCCAAAGAAACTTACAATAAATACATTCGACCAACAAAATACAAACTTGAAGAAAACAGAATCATAAAGTACATCAGGTTTCATAGAGCCAAACATTTCAAGTGCTACTCAACTGGCTTTAGATAAGCCAGTCCTTTATTAGTATATAAGTGCTTTGTTAATAGTTCTATCGCTCGAAGTGGAGTCGAAAGAGATGAGTTTTCAGTCTGCGCCGGAAGGTGTGTAAGCTTTCTGCTGTCCTGATGTGAATGGGAGCTCATTCCACCATCTTGGAGCCAGGATAGCAAACCCACGTGTTTCTGCTGATGTGAACTTGGGTCCCCTTCGCAGCGATGGTGCAGCGAGCCGTTTGGCTGATGCAGAGCGGAGTGCACGTGCTGGGGTGTACGGTTTAACCATGTCCTGGATGTAGGAAGGGCCAGATCCATTCGCAGCATGGTACGCAAGTACCAGTGTCTTGAAGTGGATTCTAGCAGTTACCGGAAGCCAGTGGAGGGAGTGGAGGAGCGGCGTGGTGTGGGAGAATTTAGGAAGGTTGAAGACCAGACGAGCCGCTGCATTCTGGATGAGCTGCAGAGGTCGGATGGCACATGCAGGTAGACCAGCCAGGAGGGAGTTGCAGTAGTCTAGGCGTGAGATGACGAGAGCCTGGACTAGAACCTGCATCGCTTTCTGGGTCAGCTGGGGATGCATCCTCCTGATGTTGTAAAGCGTGTATCTGCAGCAGCGGGTTGTAGCAGCGATGTTTGCAGTGAAGGACAGGTTGTTATCTAGGGTCGCTCCCAGATTCCTTGCAGTCTGAGTCGGGGAAACAACAGAGGTGCCGATGTTGATGGTCAGGTCAAGAGTGGGACAATCTTTTCCCGGAAGGAAAAGCAGTTCAGTCTTGTCAAGGTTGAGCTTGAGGTGATGAGCAGACATCCACTGAGAGATGTCAGCTAGACAAGCAGAGATGCGTGCGACGACCTGGGTCTCTGAGCGGGGAAAGGACAGAATTAATTGGGTGTCGTCAGCGTAGCAGTGTTATGAAAAACCATGCGGGCTAATGACTGATCCGAGCGAGTTTGTGTACAGGGAGAAGAGGAGGGGACCAAGAACAGAGCCCTGAGGGACCCCTGTAGTTAATTGACAAGAGTCTGACTCGGACCCTCTCCAAGTTACCCTGTAGGTACGGTCATTGAGGTATGAGGTGAGGAGGGAAAGTGCAGAGCCTGAAACTCCAAGTTCTTGGAGAGTGTGAAGGAGGATCTGATGGTTCACCGTGTTGAATGCAGCAGACAGGTCCAACAGGATGATGACAGAGGATAGGGAGGCTGCTTTAGCAGTGTGCAGTTCCTCAGTGACAGCAAGGAGGGCAGTTTGTGTGGAGTGACCGGCCTTGAAACCAGACTGGTGCGGATCCAGAAGGTTGTTCTGATGGAGATAACAGGAGAGTTGTTTAAAGACAGTGCGTTCAAGTGTTTTAGACAGGAACGGGAGGAGAGAGACAAGCCTGTAGTTTATAACATCAGACGGGTTGAGAGTGGGTTTCTTTAGGAGAGGGTTTACTCTTGCCTCCTTGAGACTGTTTGGAAAGTGACCAGAAGTTAGAGAAGTGTTGATGAAATGGGAGAGAAACGGTAGAATATCAGGAGCGATAGTCTGAAGGAGGTTTGAAGGGATAGGGTCCAGAGGACAGGTGGTAGGGCGGGCAGAGGGAATGAGGGTAAGAACCTCACTTGGCGAGAGAGGGGAAAAGGAGGTCAGTGTGTGGGTGGAAGGAGGGTCTGGTGACCCAGCGGTGAGTAAAGGTGAGTCAGAAAAAGAAGAGCGAATATCATCAACCTTTTTTTCAAAGTGGTTAACAAAGTCGCTTGACAGAAGGGAGGAGGGGGAAGGGGCTTTGGGGGGGTCCAAGAGGGAGGAGGGGGAAGGGGCTTTGGGGGGGTCCAGGAGGGAGGAGAAGATGGAAAACAGTCTTTTGGGATTGGAATAGGAAGATTGGATCTTATCTTGAAAGAAAGTGCTTTTTGCCTGAGAGATCGAAGCAGAGAAAGAGGAGAGCCTGATAGGTTAGGAGGTCGTCATGGTGTTTGGATTTCCACCATTTCCGCTCTGCTGCCCGAAGGACGGTTCTATTAGCACGCAGTGCGTCATATAGCCAGGGAGCAGGAGGGGACTGACGAGCCTGCCGAGATGTGAGAGGACAGAGAGAGTCCAGAGAGAATGAGCGAGTAGAGAGGAGAGTTTCTGCAGCAGAGTTTGGAGGCAGGAGTTGGAACGAGTCAGAGGAAGGGAGGGCTGAGAGCACCGATGAGGCAAAGGTAGAGGGGGAGAGGGAACGGAGGTTACGGCGGACAGGTGCAGGATGAGAAGAGATTAGTTTGTTATGTTTGGAAAGGGGTAGAGAGAATGAAATGAAGAAGTGATCGGATGTGTGGAGCGGGTTTACAGAGAGGTTAGAAGTAGAGCAGTTCCTTGAGAATATGAGATCAAGGACATTGCCAGCTTTATGAGTTGGTGGGGACGGAGACAGTGAGAAAGCAAAGGCGGGTAACAGAGATGTTAGTTCGTCTATCTTCCCCGTCTGGAGGTTGAAGTCTCCGAGAAGTACAGCGGGAGGGCCAATTTCAGGGATGTGTGAGAGGAGATGATCTAGTTCCTCCAAGAAGTCCCCCAAGGCGCCTGGTGGACGGTAGAGAACAACAATGGTTAATTGTATAGGATGGGTTACTGTGACGGCATGGAGTTCAAAGGTGGAAGGAGTGAAGTTAGGTAGCTTGAAGAGGGAAAAGCTCCATTTGGGAGAGAGCAGGAGACCAGTGCCCCCTCCTCTCAGTGTTTTAATTGTTTACAGTATTCATCTACAGTTTAAAGGAATAGTTTTATTAACCACTCTATAAGATCAAATATTTAATATAATAATATAATATAATATTTATTTATATAGGCCATGTTGAAGGGAAATCTAGTTCTAAAAAAAATATAGTATTTCAATTTGAGGTATTGGTTTCACCATTGTGGCATATATTACTACAGGAGAACTTTTTATGGGGAAATAACCGTTTGTCGTCCAAAATGTAGAGTTTAAAATAAAATTTAAAACAGTTCAATTTAATTTTGAAAAAGCAATTTCATTGGATGTAAACACATGTGGGGCCTTGGATCACCCGTTATAAAGGTGCATATTATTGACGACCATTAAGGAGAAGGGGTCACTCGACCCGCCCTGCAGTGGTTTTTAAAATCTTACTTGCAGCTTCACAGGGAGCGCACGGCACCAGATTATGAGTTTAAAAGACAAGCGTCACCACCTCCTAATGGACATCCATTTAAATCAGTGATGACCTGAAATTTAGAGATGTTAAAAAGTAAAAACATACCTACCATAATTGATAACTCCTAAATTCAACTACAAACCATTGATGACATGACTTCTATTTTAAAATCCTTGATAAAGGAAGTTCAGTCAGACAACTCACGTGTTCCTTTAACATGTTTATTAGAAGCAGCATATAGTTGAGTTTGGCGACTAGGCTCGGGCATCATCACTCCACAGATTGTCTTTATTGTGTCTTTATTAGGATCCCCATTAGCACTAGCATGAGCATTGGCTATTCTTCCTGGGGTCCTCACACACTCAAAACATACATAAACATACAACAAAATTAAAACAAAACAAAACAGCTCATAATTTCATGCTATTTACAGTGAAATGAAGTGAAACTAAAATGGTCATTCAATTATCGCCATCCTAAGGCCAAACAAAAGTAAATACAAATATGTGTACATAACAATATATGCATACATAGCCACAGGCACAGTTCAAATTTACTTTGTAATACTTAAATAATTTTTTAGCAACCATTTGAAATGTACTTGAGAATTTTCCTGAATGATGTGAACCGGTAAAGAGTTCCAGCTGATCATGGCTCTGTACATGACTGTTTTCTGTCCCATATTTGATTTAGATTTGGGTAATACAAACCTTCCTTCTATTGTATGTCGTGTTTGATAGTTATGTTGAGCATATTGCGCTATAAATCGTTGTGATAATATATCTGGTGAGTGAGTCACTGTAATATTTCTGACAAAATTCAATAAAATATAAGTTGACCTCTGTCTGACAGTTAACCATTTCAGTGTCTCCAGCATTTCAGTGACTCTGGTTCTGTAGGAGCACTGCAGTGCACATCGTGCTGCCTTATTTTGTGCTACTTGTAGTTTGTTTAAATCTTTTTCAGCAGCACTAGACCATATAACCAAACAATAATCAAGCTGTGACAGAACCAAAGTATCCAAAACTTGTCTACTGACATCCATAGGCAAATATTTTACAATTCTTTTTACAAGTGACACACCCCTTCCCATTTTACATACAACATTATCAATTTGTTTATTCCAAGATAATTTATGATCCAGGGTTATACCTAGCAATTTTGTCTCCTTGACCTGTTCAATTTCAATATGGTTTAAATGTAGTTGCAATTTTGGTTCATCTTTTAACTGATGATTTGATCCTATTAATAACGATTTTGTTTTTCCGGCATTAAGTACCAACTTATTATTTATGACCCACTCGGATATCAGTAGTAGATCTTTATTCATAACATTTGTCAACTCTCTTGTAGTTGATGCTGCATAATATATTGTTGAGTCATCTGCATACATTACAATTTTAGCTTTTTCTAACACTAATGGTAGATCATTTGTAAAAATAGAAAATAAAAGTGGTCCCAAACAACTACCCTGAGGTACTCCACAGGTGACTGTTTTCATCTTTGAGAGACTTCCATTAAAAAAAAACAGTTTGACTTCGATTTGTCAGGTAACTTTCTAACCACTTCAGCGTTTCAAAATTAAAACCATATTGTTCCAGCTTGTGTAACAACAAAGAATGGTCAATGACATCAAAAGCAGAACTAAAATCGAGTAGTACTGCACCCACTAACTTCCTATTATCTAGTTCGCCCTTCCAGTCATCTGTCATTTGTGTTAAAGCAGTGCATGTGGAATGGCCAGGTCTATAAGCATGTTGATACACAGTATTAAGTTTGTTACCTTCAAAGTATTTTTGTATTTGATTGAAAATTATTCTCTCCATTATCTTTGCTAATGCTGGTAATAAACTTATTGGACGGCTATTTGTACCAGAAAATGGTCCAGCTGGATTTTTTGCAAGTGGAATAATTTTTGCTATTTTCCATGCCTGTGGGCAAATACATTTATCAATACTCAAATTTATAATATGACAGATAGGCTCTGCAACAAAATTAGCAACATATCTAAGAAATGTACCAACTAAATTATCCACTCCTGGTGGTTTATCATTACATTTACCTAGTAGACATTCAACATCTGTAATTGTCACTTTTTCTATTTTAAATGTACACTTCTTATTTTTCATAATTAAATCCTGTATTAGAAATGTGGAGTTACTATTTATAGTTTGATTCATATTTATCCTCAAATGTTTTACTTTATCAAGAAAATAATCATTCAAATGATTAGCAATTTGTACTGGTTTCGTCAAAAATGTCCCATCCACCTCAAGATATGTTGAGGTGGATTTCGGCTTACGGCCCATCATGCCATTCACTAAGCTCCACAGTTTTTTCTTGTCATCCTTTATCTCTTTAATTTTATTTCCATAATACAACTGTTTTTTCTTTTTATTTAATGCTGTAACATAATTCCTTAACCTTCTATACATTTGCCCATCTGACTCATAACTTGATGAGAGAGCTACATTTTTTGCATCATCTCTTTGTTTCATTAGATCCCTTAATTCCTCATCTAACCAGGGTGCTCTAAAGTTCCTTACAGTCTGTTTTCTAAGTGGAGCATGTTTATCAATCACCTGCATGAATAACAAATGAAAGACATCAGAGCATCATCTGGATCGACTTTCTCAAAAACATGTTTCCAACATATCATTTGAACATCCTGGATAAATGACTCTTCACTAAAATATTTCATTGATCTCCTCACAATGACTTTTGGTCCAGCTTTTGGCACCTTTGTCTTTCTCACGATAATTATTAAATTATGATCAGAACACCCTACTGGAATTGATATTGCCTGAGAACATACATGGCTAAAATTAGTAAATATATGATCAATACAAGTTGCACTTTTTGACCCATCTTTCTTGATGCATATCCTAGTAGGTTTAGTCACCATTTGTACCAAGTTACATGTATTAATTATTGTCTGCAGCTTGTTTTTAAGGGCACAGTGCAACATATTCCAGTCAATATTTAAATCTCCGATAAAATAAATCTCTGTCAAGATCACAAACTTTGTCTAACATTTCACATAATTTGTCTAAATAAATTAAGTTTGCATTTGGAGGTCTGTAACAACATCCTACCAACAAAGGTTTCAAGTGAGGTAAATTAATTTGCAACCAAAGTACTTCAATATCAGCAGACATCAAATCATATCTCACTTTAGCTGGTATTTGCTTTTGAATGTATACTGCCACCCCACCTCCATATGCATTCCTGTCCTTTCTAAATATTCTATATCCATCAATATCCACAGCAGCGTCATTAAATGTGTCATCTAAGTGAGTTTCAGATATTGCTAACAAATGAATACCACATGATAATATTTCCTCTATCTCAGACACTTTATTTCTTAAACTACATATATTTATGTGAGCCAATTTAAACCCTTTACTTGGTAACTTATTCAACATTAAGATGGCAATTTAAATGTTATCTATTTTTCACTTCCTATCAAAATGAGAGCTGAACTAAAACATACATGTAACACAATTTCAAACACACACACCATCACATACATAACCCAACATGTATCTGCACACAGATTGCTATAAATGTGCAGACTCACTCGCTCAATTAGACGAGCTTCACGGTAGCTCCCAAACATTTTTAAATAATAGTATGAAATATATTCATGGTAATGTCTCGCAACACTAGATCTAATCAATACATCACAATTACATTTTAGGAAGAATAAACAACAATAGAGACAAGTTGAAATTTGTCTCTATTCAAAATCTAATAAACATAAATTCATACTCGCAGATGATGAAGTAAATAACTTCAAATAAATGAGTAGATAACTCATAGACCAGTGCATATTGGCCCACAAGAAAATAAAACAATTGTGGAGATCACCAAAACTGCAACAATTTCCATTTTCATAATACAATTAATTTCTTCTCCTATATGTATAATCATACCATCTATCTGGTGATGTCAATCAGTCATTTCCCACCTTCATTTCTGGTTTGAACTGAAACCGGGCTTATCACTGTTTTATAGAAATGCTCAGCTTCACTACAGTCCCGATAAAGTTTGGTTTGTCCATTGAAGGTTACGATGAGCGTTGCGGGGAACAATAGCCCATGCCTCACCTCAGCCTTGCGCAGCTTCATCCTGACGTCATTGAATAGGGCTCTCTTCCTGGCAACATCCGGAGTAATATCAGGAAATATCTTCACTCGCATGTCACGGAAAAGAATCTCTCCCTTGCTTCTTGCCAGCTTCAAGATAGCTTCCTTAGCTTGATATCTCTGCATAGTGACAATCATAGGTCTGGGTCTCAAATCAGTCCCCTGCCCAATCCTGTATGCAATCTCCACTGCCGGTTCACATGAGAGCTCACTTCCGAACACCTCCTTTAAAAAGTTTGTCACAAAGGCAATGGGATCGCTCTTCTCAATGTCCGTTTTCAGTCCAATCACACGTAGATTAAACTTTCTGCTTTGAATCTCCATCCTCTCTATTTTGTCTTTGAACTCTTTGCTTTCCTTCATTAGATTGCCATTTGCGGTTTCGAGTATAGCAACCCTACAATCCATGTCGGTTATCCCCTCCTCCATATCACCGAGCTTCTGACAACATGAGTCAAGTTCTCCCTTTAGAGCATCAAGCTGCGGCTGGAATTTCTCGAAAGCAGCACCTATCTCCTCTCTTATTATGGAGCGTATTAGTACCGCCAGTTCCGAGTGGTTCACCTGCGAGGCCCCGCTCTCCATGGCGTTCTCCTCTGCTGCTTGTGTGTCAATCACTCCCGAAAGACCGCTGCTCTCATTCAATGGCACTTTAGCCTTTTTGTTTGGTTTCTTCGGTGGCATTACATTCCCCACATCGTATTTCGCTATAAACTTTGAGTGATCAACTTGCTCATCTGATCATAACCTGATTTCTCAAAAAGTTTGGTACGGGAGCTACACGCTCTCAGACTTCACACACAACTTCCACGCATGCTCACAGATATACATAGCACGATGAGTGATGATCAAATAACTAACCCCCGAGCCTACAGGTGGAAGCTGGGGTGGTGGTGGGGCAGCAAGCAGCAGCGACGTAGCGGTAGCTGCGGCAATAGCAGCAGCAAGCAATGCATGGAGAGAGATCTGGCAGGTTAAATAGAGCGGCATATTAAGGAGACTCCGTTTGGTTGGTTGTAGAGCGGCAAGGGGGCGTTATGTATGAATGCAGCATAAGTGCTCAAGTTGACTGCCTGAACTAGCTCGCAGGCTTCGCCCCAGTTCAGTCAGACAACTCATGTGTTCCTTTAACATGTTTATTAGAAGCAGCATATAGTTGAGTTTGGCGACTAGGCTCGGGGGGCATCATCACTCCATAGATATACATAGCACGATGAGTGAGGATTAAATAACTAACCCCCAAACCTGCGTGGAGATTAGATACCATCCCCCAAAACTGCGTAGCCCGAGCCTGACGCTGGTGATGTGAGACTGATAAGTAGAGGGCCTGGCGAGCTGCCATGTGGCCATTCCCCCTAAGCACAGCGGCTTTAAGGGGAATATAATACCAAGTCAGACTGCTATGTGTAGGCCTGAGGAATAGCCCAGAGCCGATTCTTCCCTGAGCACAGCGGCTTTGAGAGAAATATACTACCTCTATATGCTACCTAGTGACTGCTATGTTAAGGCCCGGGCATAGCCCGAAAAGCCATCCCCCTTAAGCACCACGGCTTTGAGGGGAATATACTACCTAGTGACTGCTATGTTAAGGCCCGGGCATAGCCCGAAAAGCCATCCCCATTAAGCCCCGCGGCTTTAAGGGGAATATACTAGTGACTGCTATGTGAAGGCCCGGGAACAGCCCGAAAAGCCATCCCCCTTAAGCACCGCGGCTTTAAGGGGAATATGCTACCTAATGAAACTGCTATGTGAAGGCCCGGGAACAGCCCGAAAAGCCATCCCTCTTAAGCACCGCGGCTTTGAGGGGAATATACTACTGAGTGACTGCTATGTGAAGGCCCGGGAACAGCCCGAAAAGCCATCCCCCTTAAGCACCGCGGCTTTGAGGGGAATATACTACCTAGCGAGACTGCTATGTGTAGGCCTGGAAGTGACCAGTGCCGACCCAGTTTTGAGGGAAATATACTACCTATCAAGACTGCCGTGTCTAGGTCTTTGAGGCAGCGACAATGAGCTTTCCCCCCCAAGCATGCAGCTATGAGGGGAATATACTATAATGAAATAAATATAATCTAACCCAGCAACCACCTGGTATGCAATAACAGGATTCTACAGATATACATCTTTGAACGTTTACTCATGATCGAGTAGTCAGTAGTGCAAGAGCTCATGGTTGTTTGTGCTGAAAGGATCTCATTCCTGTGAAGCATGATATAGCGCTGGTGGGCAGAAGATGACCGACGGCCCAGGATACTCAGGGTTGAGGGAGGCGGATATAGAGCTGTGGTTGTGGCTGTGCAGATTCTTAAACAGTGGGAATAGCGATCTGGGGGCAGGTCGCAGCTTAGGCAGAGATCACGCAGCTTGGAGGAGAACCCTCGTCGTTGGGTTTGCAGCCATCGAATACACATGGGTGCCGACGCATGTGTCAGAGGGCAATGATGCGAGAAGTTCAGCATGGAAGATAAAGGACAAAGAAAACAGTGTTAGTTTTAGCAATGATTATTCGGGGTTCCTTGACTCCCCAATCAGAAATGTCAGACATTGAATGTTTCAAAAAAGTGTGTATATTTGATCTCCAAAGTTAATTCAGTATGGGAGAGATTATGCTGAGGATTAAAAGGTGAGAGGTCTGTGTATATTCACCACCTGAGAAACCAATAGAAAGCTGTAACAACTGCATCGGACGTTTATCAATGTATAGTGAAACCCCTTTGCCTGAACTTATACATTAACCTTTGCACGGTGCGAAGTTAAGAGGCAGTCTTTATCATTGCGTGGAGGACGTGCCTTCTTAAGGCCCTTGAGGAGCAACTTAATGAACTCTAGCGTGGCTTAATACTTAGCACTTGAAGATTGCAGGATTCGAATGAAAATACAATTAATGCATGAACACCTATTATATCTATTGCATAAGTGCACAGAGGAGGTTGGGACAGAAGAAGATAAAGTACCTAGCTGAATTGTATGCTTTGAATCATGCTCTTGGTTGGAGGGAGAATATGGGAAATCCTTGAGGGCTTGACGTGTAGATCCAGAGTCATTTGGTTGAACGAAGGGCATGGCAAGCTGGTGGGGCAAACCACTCATTGTGAAATCCCCCGAACCAGCAGAAGGCGCAGCATCTGTAAGTAACTAGAGAGGATCTGAGGACACCGCAAGGTCATTATAAAAGAATGAACATAACCTTCCACTCGTCACAGAGGGGCTAAGACCAAAGATCTGAGCAATGACCATCTCCAAGGTTGCATTCATGCTGAATAGTCCGCGTCTTTACACCAGACGCAAGTGTATTACATCATTTCATTTGCAGAAGGTTGGGTTTGCGTTCACCCAACTGTAAACTATAGTCATTGTACGGAGATGCTTTTTCAACAATTGGCGGGACATTAAGCGGATAAAATGCAGATCCCAGCAATTCCTACAGTAGCCTGCATCATGGAGCATCGGGTTATTTTCATACTGCTGTTAATCTGGAGAGCACATCAACAGACTCTGCGGCCGGCGCATAGGATTATAAATCAGACAACGTGCATTATAACACATAATGAGACGTTATGCAGTGAGGAGGTTTCACCGATGACAGGTGGCTCTGATGAGATCGTACCACTGCCTTTTCTCTGTACACAGGGGACCAGTGAGGTAAGCAGTCACCAGAATGAAGGCATGACCCTATAGGTTACTGGATGTTCACAGCATAGATGGCAAAACAAGCGATGACGCGCAAATAGTTGTTTCCCATGTTTTGATGCGGACTGCGTCACACCAGCAATGAACCTCTCCAGAGTTTACTAGCGAGCGACCCGAGACCACCTCTTTTAGGCGGAGCAGAGGTATCGGACTGCTTCCACACCAATTCAACGAACCGCATCAAGGAGTTAACGCTACAGGGACCGATTCAATAGTACTACCCAAGCAGGTGTGAACGTGACCTAAGACTATGGTGCCTTAAGGTCATCACGTCATTGGAGGCAGTCGCAATTTCTACAGGCTCGCACTACCTGTTGGCATCTGGCATCAGTTAGCATCTAGCTCTCCTGCTTACAAACTTTTAGCCATCCCCGCTTATACAAGTAGTAGTTTTAGTTGTCTGCGATCTGCCGAGGTCGGCTGTACTGAGGTGTTTTCCCTTCGGAGACGTCGCGAAGAGACTGAGCGGCTCCACCTGTTGCTGCATGCGATCTGCAATTTACGGAGGCCTGCTCGTCGCGAAGAGACGGAACGGCGCCACCTGTTGCTGCCTGCGATCTGCGGAGGCCTGCTCCCACCTGTAGAATACGGCTGTACTGGAGAGGTTTTTACCTCGGAGTCGTCGCGGAGAGACAGAGTGGATCCACGCTTCGGGCTTGGCCTGCTTCCACCGGGCGTGTGCTGCTGTGCGGAGAAGGATTTTACCACCGCTCGGGCCTGCTTTCCACCTGTCCTGGTTCTGCTGTTGCAGAGCCTGCTTTCACCCTGTGGATACCACGGAGGGACCGGAGCGCTTCCACGCTGCTGTTTTCGCCTGTCCTTTGCTGCTGTGCTGATTTTGCTCCAGGAACATCGCGGATACTGTGTGCTGGTCTGGGAAAATGGCCCATATCGGGATTCTGCTGTGCCTGTTAACTGTTTTGGACTATGAGAAGATCTCTAGTCATTCTGAGAAGTCTACTGGATTCAGGTCTGTTCTGCCACCCGCAGCGGGCATCCCCTGCAAAGGTTCGGATGTATTGCTCAAACAATTACCGGTTGCCTTGTCACAGACAATCTGCTCGACGAAATATGTTTGTCTTTTTTGTTTTCCTGCGATGATGGTTCTTCAGGACTGCTTCTTAAGCTCAAATCACACTCTCGCAGACTTTTCCGGTGTTTCTAAATTAGATGACAATGTATATGTGTCGTAGAGAATCCAGCATAATGCTTCTGGTGTCAAAGAAACGTGGGCTACTATGGCAACCAAATGCACATTTGATTGTAAAACCTTAAAATATATATGCCACAGAAGGCATATGGGATGTCTGCTTTCCCTGCCATGTCATCTACAGAGCAAAGAAACGGGAACTATCTTTAGTAGTTCATACTCTTAACAGAATAATTGTGAGGAACTAACGGCTCAATAAAGAATTGTTGCTAGAATAATTCCTCCTAGCACTAGGCTAGGGCCTGTCGTGTTTTTTCGTGTAAACGTTTAAATAGCAGCACGTGTAATACTCCTGGCTCCTTCAGTGCAAACTTCAGTCTTGAGTGCAGGTTGCAACAGACATGGGTCCCTGGGAGCCAGCATAACTTGCTAAGAAACCTTGATTTAAGCCTGTGATAAGGTCATTTGACGAACATCTGTGATTAGGATTTGCAGCATGAAGCCTCCTGAGGCACACCCAGCGAGGGGCAGATATTGCAGGTAGAGCTTAATTCCTGTGAGGAAAAACTCTTCTTTGGTAGGTGATTAAATGTACATGGCCGCTTGGCAGAGAATGATTCATGGTATTCATAGAAAAGACACTGTAGGAGATTGAAGTCTAAAATGATGGTCAAAAATGTATCGAGCTTCCCTTCATATTCACGTGATGGAAATTATTAATTTATTTCCGTTTTTAATTTCATTGATTTATAGTAGGCCTAGTATAAATACTTATATACAATCAACTTCTGTATAATTGCCTCAAATATGACTTACTGCAGGCCAAATATTTCCATAATAAAACATTGCTTATGCAGAATAGTATTATATACCTGTCAGGAAGCAAGAACTCGTGGCTGGATCTGGGACTCCAATTCCCAGACTCCCCGGGAGTGTGACGTCAGCGGCACAACGTGGTTGAACGCGGAAGTAGAAACATGCATCGCAGGTAGAGGAAATCGAGTTTGTTCACGGGAATATATCGTGCAATTAAAGGCTTCAAGCGCTGATTTTACTTCGAGAAGGTAGGACAGGATGGCAGGTACTTTGGAAATGCAGGAGTCAGCTTGCTCCTGCCTTTTTTGATGTTTAAATACCCACCGACCGAGAGACAGTGCGACTCTTAGCTGACACACAAGAGAGGGGTTGTTACCAGAGCTGGCGTAGAACTCGGGACTTCCTCTGGCCCGAAGGATATTAAAAGCTACTCCAGATGAGGACGGAAGGGACACCTGAATGTGTGTCGTGCGGGAGCTGTGGCTCGTTCCAGCGGCGTCTGAACCATGCTCTGAGCTAGCCTGTGTTTCGGGAATGAGGCATTTCTTACGGCTTCTTGCGTATGATGATTCGGTTCCGGAGTCGGAGATTGCAATAGACATTTGCAAGGACAGCACCGGCAGGCAAGCAGCAGCAACATGGAACACAGCAGCACGAACATGAACGCGGCAATAGCAAATGAACGCAGCAATAGCAAGTGAACGCGGCAATAGCAAATGAACGCAGCAATAGCAAGTGAACGCAGCAAGCAAGCAATGCATGGAGAGAGATCTGGCAGGTTAAATAGAGCGGCATATTAAGGAGACTCAGTTTGGTTGGTTGTAGAGTGGCAAGGGGGCGTTATGTATGAATGAAGCATAAGTGCTCAAGTTGACTGCCTGAACTAGCTCGCAGGCTTCGCCCCATGAGTGATTGTTACATGTTCGTACACCCAAGGTTCCACGCACTGTTAAAGAGGTTAACATTGTTCTTTAAGTGGACCAGAATTGAAGATAAATGAATATGAGTTATGAAATACATGGCAGAGCTTTACAGATCCTAATAATGTTTTGACTCAAGAATCACATCACATCACATCACTAAGCCACCACAACACACTCTCACTCCCTAAGCGTCCAATAGCGACGTTTGGTCAGTGTCCGTGGCGTCCAGTTGTGACGCTCCTAGGCTCCTTCAGCGTCATAAAGGGACGCAAATAGCTTTCAACTGATTGCAATGTATTCCCATCTGCGTCGGGATTTGACACTCATGGAAGCACGGCATTCGTTTGTGTCGGCTGCCCTTAAAAGGCAATGTGAGCGTCCATTCCCATTGGATAACGGAGAAACACCCGGAAGTAAGTATTCCTCTTACTGTCGATTGATTTTACAGTGATATCTGCACTACTCATCGACTAAAAAACACCAGATTATCCTTGTTAATTACACAACATTGATTGGTTTAAATTGTGTGCAATGCTTTTGTATTTTTCCCCTTCGATTCGGAGAAACAAATATTTTTTCTGAGTAAAGGATGGCAGAAGACACTACACTACCCAGAATCCCCAGCTATCGTTTGGACTACACCATGTGCTCTGTTTGACAAACCCCGTTTTTTTAACCATTCATTCCAATGGCTGGCGTCTATGTCACATGATCTTCAAATTTCTCCCTGCAGAAAAAGAAAACATGGCCGAAATTCGTTTTATTCTAGGTGGAAAATGCCTATTTTAAAGTTAGTTTGGCCATTAAAATGCGTTTTGATGTCATTTGATGCGAGAAATATGAGTTGTTATTTCAGATTATGTGTGCAGTGGATGTACATGATCTTTAGTTTGCTAGTTATTACGAAGATTACTTCAGGAAATCGCGACGTTTTCATTGTTACCAAGGTGGTTGCTAGGGACGCTGCTATGATATTATTTCTGTTATGTAACTGTTTAATGGTGTTATCTTTATTGCTACCCCCTTCCCCGTCAATGTATAGTGTTGGTCCACAGCCTAAACATATTAGTTTAACAAAATCCGCATCTAAAGATAGCCTACGTTATTTTCCCCCTGTGCAATTCCAGTCTCACATCTCACAGCACATCGTCATTAACAAATACCGGAAACAGACCAAAAACATTTAAAAAGTCATCACATAACGGCATTGTAATACACGGTTCGGCTGCATTACATATTACACATCTGCCGTAGTTCTGTATTTATAGAGCCCTGATGAGAAGACAAACATGAGGAACTGAAAACGTGACGTGGATCATAAATATATCAGCCATACGATCCCTATAAAGTATATTCATTACTCGTTATTCTCTATTAATAGTTAATTAAAGACTGTATGTAATGACTATTTTGCACATCCCTTTCAAGATTTCAAGATTTTCTAAGGTTTATTGACATATCATATAGGCCTACACAACTGTGGTGTAGTTCTGCACTGAATGAAAAACTTGGGTTGCCTGTTCCTCAATAGTGCATTACAAGACATCTATCAATATTTGTGCATACCTCCAGCAATGTTAACTATGTTGAAGCACTTATTTTAACTGATATTATACATAATGTATTATACTCTTGTAAGATGTATGTAGATATTTCATCTCCGGCCTTGTCAGGTATTGCACAATCAATAAATAAAGAACACAGAATTGTTGAATATAAAACACAGAATTTGTGTGATTATACTAAATGATTTTCAAATAAACACAACTGCATATTTAACTGTTACACATGCTGATGTAATGCAAATGTTCCAACTTAGGATCAATAAAGTATATCTTATCTTAAGCTGATCGATGGCTACTGCCATATTTGCAAAATGTGCCTATGAACCTTGACAAGTGCATGTTTCAGGATTATCAATTAATGTAATGTTATCACAGGGGTCACACACATAAGACCAGCTGTTAAATAAAGCTCTTCTGACCTTAGCTGGCATGTGGGTATATATATTAATACTGCCCATAATGGGCACAAGCCATTTTCACCCATTTATTAATTATATGTTTTAAATGTGAGTGTTTCCTGTCCCCTAAACCTCCAGGGATGTACACAGTTTAATACTGGCAACTTCTTATTATGGGAAATACGAAAACGTCTTTTAAAACTACAACTCCCAGTAGAGACGTGCCATAGAGAACATGTTGCGAAACAGAATAGCCAGCATGTGTAGTTCTGGGGACGGGGTGGGGGAGGGGGGACGCGGTGGACCCGTTCAAATCCAGTTTTGGACAGTCTGCCGTGGTTCCATCCCATTTCAAGTGCTGTTCGAGAATCGGCTTAACCCTCGGAGCACACTCTCCAATCACAGAGCTTGAGGACTATCACGGGGTTTGTCAAACAGAGCACATGGCGTAGTCCAACCGATAGCTGGGGATTCTGGGTAGTGTAGTGTCTTCTGCCATCCTTTACTCCTGGGAATGGACGCTCACATTACCTTTAAGGACAGCCGACACAAACGAATGCCGTGCTTCCATGAGCGTCAAATCCCGACGCAGATGGGAATACATTGCAATCAGTTGAAAGCCATTTGCGTCCCTTTATGAAGCTGAAGGAGCCTAGGAGCGTCACAATTGGACGCCACGGACACTGACCAAACGTCGCTATTGGACGCTTAGGGAGTGAGAGTGTGTTGGCCACCAGGGTGGGTGGAGGGGGTCAGGCGGACGGGACTGAGCTGACCGCCCAGGGGCACAGCAGAGGACCAGGAAGGGATCTCGGGCGGACGGCCCGGGGGCAAAGCGGAAGCCGAGAAGGGGGACTCGGGCGGACGGCCCGGGGGCAAGACAGAGTCCAAAGTGGGGGTTATGAAGGGGCGAAGGCCACCGCGGGCGAACTCAGGGGGCCGAGCATGAGGGCGAGGACCGCAGCCGGAAAAGTCAGGGGGCCAAGCATGAGGGCGAGGGCCCCGGCCGGGAAAGTTAGGGGGTCGGGCTCGAGGGCAAAGAATGCGGCTCACAGGGGGCTGGGCTCGAGGGCGAAGACCAGACAGCTCCAGAGGCCGAGCAGAGCCCGGTGTCGGCCGAACAGGAACCGGAGCCGGTGGGATAGGCCTCTGCAGGATCCCCCACGGAAGAGGACCAGGAGTTGGCAGCACCCCCGGCGAGACAGAGGATGGCGGGGCCTCCAACGGAACTGGACAAGGGGTTGGCAGTACCCCCGGCAGGACAGGTGATGGCGGGGCCTCCAACTGGACTGGACATAGAGCTGGCAGGATCCCCAGCGGAACCTCCAAAGGCACGGGACATAGAGTTGGCAGGAACCCCGATAGAAGAGTAGTCGGCGGGAACCATGGCTGCTGGGGCCAGAACTGGGTCTGGAACCATGGCTGCTGGGGCCAGAACTGAGTCTGGAACCATGGCTGCTGGGGCCAGAACTGGGTCTGGAACCATGGCTGCTGGGGCCGGAACCAGTACCGGAAACATGGCCGCTGGGGCCAGAACTGGGTCTGGGACCATGGCTGCTGGGGCCAGAACTGGGTCTGGAACCATGGCTGCTGGGGCCGGAACCATGGCTGCTGGGGCCGGAACCAGGACCGGAAACATGGCCGCTGGGGCCAGAACTGGGTCTGGGACCATGGCTGCTGGGGCCAGAACTGGTTCTGGAACCATGGCTGCTGAGGCCAGTACTGGAGTCTGAACTGGAGCCGGAATTGAAGCCAGAATCATGGCTGTAAGGTCCGGTTCTGAAGCCGGAAACATGGCTGTAAGGTCCGGTTCTGGAGCCGGAAACATGGCTGTAAGGTCCGGTTCTGGAGCTGGAAACATGGCTGTAAGGTCCGGTTCTGGAGCCGGAAACATGGCTGAATGGGCCGGCTGTGGAGCCGGATCCATGGCTGCCGGGACCAGTTCTGGAGCAAGAACCATGGCTGCTGGGGCCAGAACTGGGTCTGTAACCATGGCCCTTTGGGCTCGTGCTGCTAACCTGGCCTTGCGACTCCTTCTTTTAGGAGCCATTGGAGGCTCCGTGGACCTTCAAAAGCCAGACGAGTACCAGCGAATGGCTCCTGGACTGTAGCAAACACTGGGTGAGAAGCAGGGGCTGACGCCAAACGGACCACACCAATGCGTGTGGTATCAAAAAGGGAATTGGGAGACCTGGGTCGGGAAAACAAATCGTGAGGTAATCCAAAAGCCAGGCAGGACCCAAATGCAGATTCAAGTGACAAAAATAAGTCATTACTTTTTTTTAATAGAAAAATATAAACAAAGTTACATTTTAAAAACATAATAGTCCACCTTCCAAAAAGAAAGGACCCCAAGCTTTCAAACACATTTCAACAAAATCTCAGCTTTCATGAAGCATTCTCAAATATAGCAGAACCATGTTCAAACCATCACACACTTGTGTCCCACATCACAACCATCAAGTACTCTACATCCCATCTTCCATTTCCCACATCTCTCACAGTCTCAGTAATCGCCCATTCCCTTCTCTTTCCCCACATCATTCATCTCAACATCACTCCCAACACTTTAACACATCATATGTTTTCAATTCACCATCCCCAATTCCCTTCATCCACGTCTACCCGAGTGACGGCTATCGCCTTTACTTCTCTCTTTCCCCACATGTCCCTCCACATCGCCACGGTTTCCCCTCCCTCCCCCCCAAACGCCCTTTGCTCACGCCTGTTTCTCCTCATGCCGCGGCCCCTCTGCTCATCCTTAGGGTTCCCGAAGACCATGGCGCTCACAGGGTCCTCCTCCAGCACTCCTTCCTCCATCTCTGATACCTCCGAGATGTCCACCACTCCAGGACTCTGACACTTCTTCCCCCCGCCGCCGCTCCCTTCGGCGCCTCCGCCGCTCTGCCTTGCACTTTTCTTAGCTCCATCCTCACCTCCCGCCGCTCCCCCCCACTCAGGCCTTCATCCTCAACGCTGACCTCCTCAAAGGGTATTTTCTTCGCTCCTTCCGCCCCTTCCTCTTCCTCGTCTTCCTCCTCCTCATCTTGCTCCTCGTCTTCCTCCTTGTCCTCCTTCTCTTTCTCCTCTCTCTCTCCGCCCTGAACCTGCACTCTCTGGCATAATGTCCTGTCTGGCCACACTTGTGGCACTTAAACTCCGGGCACTCCCTAAAGAAGTGACCGGGCTGGATGCACAGCCGGCAGACAGGAACCTGGCGATTGTGCAACACTCTGAAGTCCGCCCCCCCCTCACTGTGTCTAACTCTGTGGAATAGGGGAGGGAGCTCACCTCGTCATTGAACCTTACTCTCAGGAATCTGGTGCCGTCTGTGATCTCTGCAGGTCTGCGGCCACACTCTTTTTTTGATTGCCGAGATGGGCTCGACCCCCCACTCTTCCAGTCTCTTGAGTATCATCCCATCAGGTACATATACCGGCAGATTTAGGAACGAGACAGTCAGATCTTTGTTCAAGAGGTCCTGTGCGTGCCCCATGACCCCGTTCACCCTCAGTCCCTCCATTATTTTCATTTTCCCCAGACAGGTCCGCATGGTGACTTCATAGAGCCGCTCCCCTCTCACTCTGCACCCGTCCACAACCCCACACTTTTTTTGTATTCCCTTTAGTAAGTCCATCATTGTTACTGCGGCTCCTCCATCCACAGTTACCTCCACAGTTAGTTCTACACTGTACCTCTCACCCCCCTTCTCCTTTCTTGTTTCCTCCTCTCCCGTTTTCTTGTTTTGTCCTTGCTCTTCGTCGGTATCCTTCTTTCAGTCCGTTTTGCCCCCCTCTTTCTCGTTGTCCATGATCCGCGTTGCCGTGGTCTTGTCCATTCCTGGCTCAGTTGCCATTGAATCTGTCATCAAAAAAAAACCCAGCTCAGGGGAAGAACCCCCAGGTTCAAAGAAACCCCACACCCGTTCGCCAAAGCAACCAATATGTAGGCTCTGTGAAAAAAACCTCACAAACGCTTTAAATCGTACCCTGTACACCACTTCTCCGTTCTCTACCACTAGTCAGCTGTTGGATCTGCAGGAACAAGTCATTGCACAAGACGAACCGACAAAGACAGACAGAAAAACCAGAACTTAAATACACACGAGACTAATCACACAAACAAGACACAGGTGAGGAGGGAGGAGAAAATACAGGGACACCAGGTGAACACAATCGGGTAAATTAGACACACCAGGGAAACTAACAACAGGGAACCACAGACAGATCTAAACCAGACAAAACACAACGCAGACAGAAAACCAAAGACAGATCTAAACCAGACAAAACACAACGCAGACAGAAAACCAAAGACAGATCTAAACCAGACAAAACACAACGCAGACAGAAAACCAAAGACAGATCTAAACCAGACAAAACACAACGCAGACAGAAAACCAAAGACAGATCTAAACCAGACACAACACAACACAGACAGATCGTGACACTATTAGACATTTTAATATAGATTAGGTCTTATGTGGGAAACAGCTGTTCTGATGAAAAGTTAGAGATATCTGGAAAATTATAGTTGTAATCGTGAATTAATAAATGATGGCGCTCCATATATACAGATTTTTGTCGACAAAGGATACTGGCCTATGCTGTCATGTCAAAGTCTCTGCAGAGCACGACACATGGCCAAAAACACTGAGACCAAATGACCTTCAACTGCATGATTTAAAACAATGACTAATCAAGCATGCTTTTGGACTAACACATTATTCTGGGGCTCTGTGGGAAATGGGAGGTTTCCTAAAATTCCACAGAATTGGAAAACCGCACTTGTGACCCGTTTCTAATCTACTTGATATTTCACTCCCACAGGAGGTGGCAGTTTTCAGAATGTGAAACTTAGACAAAAACATGAAGATTCTGTTTCTTTTAGGACTGAAATATGGAGAGAAACACTTCATTTCACTGAAGTGTTTACTGTGGAAAATGATGGATGTACATTTGGGAAAAATGTTTGATATTTTCTTATAATCAATTATTACCTGAAGGTTTTCTTCCCATACAGGATTGTGTTACACATGAGTTCACGTGTAAAAAGGGGGAGTGTGTGTTTAATGTGATATCAACATGGCTGTCAAATTCACAATCTACATTTTTCATTTAGGGACTGAAAGGAACCTGCTGCCCCAACTTGGATGTTCAATCTGACCATTGATTGACAGTTCTAGAATGAACCTGCACCATATCTGGGGATAAGATACTGTTTGATGGATGTTGACATGTCGCTAATATTGATTGAGTTATAGCAGGTAGCACAGAAGCAGAATCAGTGGCCGAGGGGCTGCTGAGAGATGTAAGTCCAGAATGGAATACTGAAGAAGCTGACCTGATGAAACCATTTTGTAATGTAGATTTTTTTTAACAGATATTAGAGTAAGTGGGGTTTGAAATGTAGAACGAACATATTACAGTTAAGTTAAGCTAAAACATAGTAATGTAATGAGACCGAATTTAATTTAGACAACATCCTGTCTCTAGTCTGGTAAATAATTAGAAGTAAAAGCCAGACTTTATTGTTCAGGTCATTATGGGGATAGAAATGAACACAAGACTAGTTTCACAAGGGCAATTTCAATTCATAACAGAAAGACATTTGATGACAGTTTGTTGGAATTCTGTATTCATTTTCTCAGCTTGATAATATCTGAGCACTGACAGCTAGAAGCAGTATCACCAGGAAATCATTCACTTTGTCAGTATCATGATTCTAGTTGTTTTTGAATCCATAACATGAGTGTGTTTCTTTACCAGAAACATGAGCAGTTCATATTATATTTAGATTTTAAATAGGATTTCAAGGATTTGATTTAAGAATAACACAGATGCTCATCAGAAATTCAGAGCTATTTAAATATGTTATTTCAACACATCCTCACTCCCAGGTCGGCCTATGTTGACGTTATGTCAAGTCCCCTGCCGGTTTTTTCCAACGCAAGGGGGGGGGCCTTAGCGTCCATTTTCAACGCAAGGGGGGGGGGCCTTAGCGTCCATTTTCAACGCAAGGGGGGGGGGCCCTTAGCGTCCATGTTCAGCTTTCCGGGATGTCCATGTGCTTCTATGGACGCTCATGTAAGCACGGCATTCGTTTGTGTCAACTGCCCTTAAAGGCAATGAAGACACTACACTACCCAGAATCCCCAGCTATCGTTTAGACTACACCATGTGCTCTGTTTGGCAAACCCCGTGATAGTCCTCAAGCTCTGTGATTGGAGAGTGTGCTCCGAGGGTTACCGAGCCTCGAACAGCACTTGAAATGGGATGGAACCACGGCAGACTGTTCAAAACTGGATTTGAACGGGTCCACCGCGTCCCCCCCCTCCCCCACCCCGTCCCCAGAACTACACATGCTGGCTATTCTGTTTCGCAACATGTTCTCTATGGCAGGTCTCTACTGGGAGTTGTAGTTTTAAAAGACGTTTTCGTATTTCCCATAATAAGAAGTTGCCAGTATTAAACTGTGTACATCCCTGGAGGTTTAGGGGACAGGAAACACTCACATTTAAAACATATAATTAATAAATGGGTGAAAATTGCTTGTGCCCATAATGGGCAGTATTAATATATATACCCACACGCCAGCTAAGGTCAGAAGAGCTTTATTTAACAGCTGGACTTATGTTTGTGACCCCTCCTGTTGTTAATTGATAACATTACATTACATTAATTGATAAGCCTGAAACATGCACTTGTCAAGGTTCAGAGGCACATTTTGCAAATATGGCAGTAGCCATCGATCAGCTTAAGATAAGATATACTTTATTGATCCCAAGTTGGAACATTTGCGTTACATCATAGTATACATACAACATAGTTAACATTGCTGGAGGTATGCACACATATTGATAGATGTCTTGTAATGCACTGTTGAGGAACCTGCGACCCAAGTTTTTCATTCAGTGCAGAACTACACCATAGTTGTGTAGGCCTATATGATATGTCAATAAACCTTAGAACATCTTGAAATCTTGAACGGGATGTGCAAAATAGTCATTATATACAGTCTTTAATTAACTATTAGTAGAGAATAACAAGTAATGAATATACTTTATAGGGATTCTATTAATATCTAATAATAAAAATAATCAAATTCAATAACATGCTTTAACCACCAGGTGTCTCTTTATATCAGGTGTGCACCTTTATGGTGTAAATGCAGCCTATCTACCAATTGGATCAAATATAAAAGTGAGCCGAATTAGTGTTGATACTGCAAGGAGACGTAATGTTCCCTTTAGTAAGTCCATCATTGTTACTGCGGCTCCTCCATCCACAGTTACCTCCACAGTTAGTTCTACACTGTACCTCTCACCCCCCTTCTCCTTTCTTGTTTCCTCCTCTCCCGTTTTCTTGTTTTGTCCTTGCTCTTCGTCGGTATCCTTCTTTCAGTCCGTTTTGCCCCCCTCTTTCTCGTTGTCCATGATCCGCGTTGCCGTGGTCTTGTCCATTCCTGGCTCAGTTGCCATTGAATCTGTCATCAAAAAAAAACCCAGCTCAGGGGAAGAACCCCCAGGTTCAAAG
This sequence comes from Champsocephalus gunnari, assembly GCA_036324595.1. Taxonomy (NCBI): domain Eukaryota; kingdom Metazoa; phylum Chordata; class Actinopteri; order Perciformes; family Channichthyidae; genus Champsocephalus; species Champsocephalus gunnari. The sequence continues at coordinate 44,032,644 of CM070434.1, read as the reverse complement.
AAACCCCACACCCGTTCGCCAAAGCAACCAATATGTAGGCTCTGTGAAAAAAACCTCACAAACGCTTTAAATCGTACCCTGTACACCACTTCTCCGTTCTCTACCACTAGTCAGCTGTTGGATCTGCAGGAACAAGTCATTGCACAAGACGAACCGACAAAGACAGACAGAAAAACCAGAACTTAAATACACACGAGACTAATCACACAAACAAGACACAGGTGAGGAGGGAGGAGAAAATACAGGGACACCAGGTGAACACAATCGGGTAAATTAGACACACCAGGGAAACTAACAACAGGGAACCACAGACAGATCTAAACCAGACAAAACACAACGCAGACAGAAAACCAAAGACAGATCTAAACCAGACAAAACACAACGCAGACAGAAAACCAAAGACAGATCTAAACCAGACAAAACACAACGCAGACAGAAAACCAAAGACAGATCTAAACCAGACAAAACACAACGCAGACAGAAAACCAAAGACAGATCTAAACCAGACACAACACAACACAGACAGATCGTGACACTATTAGACATTTTAATATAGATTAGGTCTTATGTGGGAAACAGCTGTTCTGATGAAAAGTTAGAGATATCTGGAAAATTATAGTTGTAATCGTGAATTAATAAATGATGGCGCTCCATATATACAGATTTTTGTCGACAAAGGATACTGGCCTATGCTGTCATGTCAAAGTCTCTGCAGAGCACGACACATGGCCAAAAACACTGAGACCAAATGACCTTCAACTGCATGATTTAAAACAATGACTAATCAAGCATGCTTTTGGACTAACACATTATTCTGGGGCTCTGTGGGAAATGGGAGGTTTCCTAAAATTCCACAGAATTGGAAAACCGCACTTGTGACCCGTTTCTAATCTACTTGATATTTCACTCCCACAGGAGGTGGCAGTTTTCAGAATGTGAAACTTAGACAAAAACATGAAGATTCTGTTTCTTTTAGGACTGAAATATGGAGAGAAACACTTCATTTCACTGAAGTGTTTACTGTGGAAAATGATGGATGTACATTTGGGAAAAATGTTTGATATTTTCTTATAATCAATTATTACCTGAAGGTTTTCTTCCCATACAGGATTGTGTTACACATGAGTTCACGTGTAAAAAGGGGGAGTGTGTGTTTAATGTGATATCAACATGGCTGTCAAATTCACAATCTACATTTTTCATTTAGGGACTGAAAGGAACCTGCTGCCCCAACTTGGATGTTCAATCTGACCATTGATTGACAGTTCTAGAATGAACCTGCACCATATCTGGGGATAAGATACTGTTTGATGGATGTTGACATGTCGCTAATATTGATTGAGTTATAGCAGGTAGCACAGAAGCAGAATCAGTGGCCGAGGGGCTGCTGAGAGATGTAAGTCCAGAATGGAATACTGAAGAAGCTGACCTGATGAAACCATTTTGTAATGTAGATTTTTTTTAACAGATATTAGAGTAAGTGGGGTTTGAAATGTAGAACGAACATATTACAGTTAAGTTAAGCTAAAACATAGTAATGTAATGAGACCGAATTTAATTTAGACAACATCCTGTCTCTAGTCTGGTAAATAATTAGAAGTAAAAGCCAGACTTTATTGTTCAGGTCATTATGGGGATAGAAATGAACACAAGACTAGTTTCACAAGGGCAATTTCAATTCATAACAGAAAGACATTTGATGACAGTTTGTTGGAATTCTGTATTCATTTTCTCAGCTTGATAATATCTGAGCACTGACAGCTAGAAGCAGTATCACCAGGAAATCATTCACTTTGTCAGTATCATGATTCTAGTTGTTTTTGAATCCATAACATGAGTGTGTTTCTTTACCAGAAACATGAGCAGTTCATATTATATTTAGATTTTAAATAGGATTTCAAGGATTTGATTTAAGAATAACACAGATGCTCATCAGAAATTCAGAGCTATTTAAATATGTTATTTCAACACATCCTCACTCCCAGGTCGGCCTATGTTGACGTTATGTCAAGTCCCCTGCCGGTTTTTTCCAACGCAAGGGGGGGGGCCTTAGCGTCCATTTTCAACGCAAGGGGGGGGGGCCTTAGCGTCCATTTTCAACGCAAGGGGGGGGGCCCTTAGCGTCCATGTTCAGCTTTCCGGGATGTCCATGTGCTTCTATGGACGCTCATGTAAGCACGGCATTCGTTTGTGTCAACTGCCCTTAAAGGCAATGAAGACACTACACTACCCAGAATCCCCAGCTATCGTTTAGACTACACCATGTGCTCTGTTTGGCAAACCCCGTGATAGTCCTCAAGCTCTGTGATTGGAGAGTGTGCTCCGAGGGTTACCGAGCCTCGAACAGCACTTGAAATGGGATGGAACCACGGCAGACTGTTCAAAACTGGATTTGAACGGGTCCACCGCGTCCCCCCCCTCCCCCACCCCGTCCCCAGAACTACACATGCTGGCTATTCTGTTTCGCAACATGTTCTCTATGGCAGGTCTCTACTGGGAGTTGTAGTTTTAAAAGACGTTTTCGTATTTCCCATAATAAGAAGTTGCCAGTATTAAACTGTGTACATCCCTGGAGGTTTAGGGGACAGGAAACACTCACATTTAAAACATATAATTAATAAATGGGTGAAAATTGCTTGTGCCCATAATGGGCAGTATTAATATATATACCCACACGCCAGCTAAGGTCAGAAGAGCTTTATTTAACAGCTGGACTTATGTTTGTGACCCCTCCTGTTGTTAATTGATAACATTACATTACATTAATTGATAAGCCTGAAACATGCACTTGTCAAGGTTCAGAGGCACATTTTGCAAATATGGCAGTAGCCATCGATCAGCTTAAGATAAGATATACTTTATTGATCCCAAGTTGGAACATTTGCGTTACATCATAGTATACATACAACATAGTTAACATTGCTGGAGGTATGCACACATATTGATAGATGTCTTGTAATGCACTGTTGAGGAACCTGCGACCCAAGTTTTTCATTCAGTGCAGAACTACACCATAGTTGTGTAGGCCTATATGATATGTCAATAAACCTTAGAACATCTTGAAATCTTGAACGGGATGTGCAAAATAGTCATTATATACAGTCTTTAATTAACTATTAGTAGAGAATAACAAGTAATGAATATACTTTATAGGGATTCTATTAATATCTAATAATAAAAATAATCAAATTCAATAACATGCTTTAACCACCAGGTGTCTCTTTATATCAGGTGTGCACCTTTATGGTGTAAATGCAGCCTATCTACCAATTGGATCAAATATAAAAGTGAGCCGAATTAGTGTTGATACTGCAAGGAGACGTAATGTGTGAAAAGAAATGTAAGATGTTGTTTAATGGCTGATATATTTATGATCCACGTCACGTTTTCAGTTCCTCATCTTTGTCTTCTCATCAGGGCTATAAATACAGAACTGCGGCAGATATGTAATATTTAATGCAGCCGAACCGTGTATTACAATGCCGTTATGTGATGACTTTCAAAGAGAAAAGCAAGCACACTCGGAATAAGGTATTATTTTATTTTTTTTAAATATTTTCGGTCTGTTTCCGGTATTTGTTAATGACGATGTGCTCTGAGATGTGAGACTGGAATTGCACAGGGGCAAATAACGTATCTTTAGATGCGGATTGTGTTAAACTAATATGTTTGCGCTGTGGACCAACACTATACATTGACGGGGAAGGGGGTAGCAATAAAGATAACACCATTAAACAGTTACACAACATAACAGAAATAATATCGATAGCAGCGTCCCTAGCAACCACCTTGGTAACAATGAAAACGTTGGACGCAATTTCCTGAAGTAATCTTCGTAATAACTAGCAAACTAAAGATCATGTACATCCACTGCACACATCATCTGAAATAACAACTCATATTTCTCGCATCAAATGACATCAAAACGCATTTTAATGGCCAAACTGACTTTAAAATAGGCATTTTACACCCAGAATAAAACGAAGTTCGGCCATGTTTTCTTTTTCTGCAGGGAGAAATCACGTGACGTCAAACAGAGCACATGGTGTAGGCCAAACGATAGCTGGGGATTCTGGGTAGTGTAGTGTCTTCATTGCCTTTAAGGGCAGTTGACACAAACGAATGCCGTGCTTACATGAGCGTCCATAGAAGCACATGGACATCCCGGAAAGCTGAACATGGACGCTAAGGGCCCCCCCCTTGCGTTGAAAATGGACGCTAAGGCCCCCCCCCTTGCGTTGAAAATGGACGCTAAGGCCCCCCCCCTTGCGTTGGAAAAAGCCGGCAGGGGACTTGACATAACGTCAACATAGGCCGACCTGGGAGTGAGGATGTGTTGGTTATTTAGTTCACCTAAAGATGTTGAAGTTTAACTTTGTTGGCACAGTCTAAGTATTAAGATTCTGAAGCTGCACTGGCAGATAGGAGGTCTAACATTAATTTAGAAAACATTAACATTAGAAATAATAAGCACACCATTTATAATTGACAGAGATAAGAAAAGACGTGGTCTAAACAGAAAATTAAGATGAAGAGAATGTGAGATTTAAAGCACAAGTGTAAATGAAAGAGCATATCTAATATCTAATATCTAATGAACAATCAAAGGGCTGTAACTCAATCTTAAATGAACCATACTCGCAGAACACCCCACAGACAGCAGAACACCCCACAGACAGCAGAACACCCCACAGACAGCAGAACACCCCACAGACAGCAGAACACCCCACAGACAGCAGAACACTCCACAGACAGCAGAACACCCCACAGACAGCAGAACACCCCACAGACACTCCACAGACAGCAGAACACTCCACAGACAGCAGAACACCCCACAGACAGCAGAACACTCCACAGACAGTAGAACACCCCACAGACAGCAGAACCCCCCACAGACAGCAGAACACCCCACAGACCAACACATCCTCACTCCCAGGTCGGCCTATGTTGACGTTATGTCAAGTCCCCTGCCGGCTTTTTCCAACGCAAGGGGGGGGGCCTTAGCGTCCATTTTCAACGCCAGGGGGGGGGCCTTAGCGTCCATTTTCAACGCCAGGGGGGGGGCCTTAGCGTCCATTTTCAACGCCAGGGGGGGGGCCTTAGCGTCCATATTCAGCTTTCCGGGATGTCCATGTGCTTCTATGGACGCTCATGTAAGCACGGCATTCGTTTGTGTCAACTGCCCTTAAAGGCAATGAAGACACTACACTACCCAGAATCCCCAGCTATCGTTTGGCCTACACCATGTGCTCTGTTTGACGTCACGTGATTTCTCCCTGCAGAAAAAGAAAACATGGCCGAACTTCGTTTTATTCTGGGTGTAAAATGCCTATTTTAAAGTTAGTTTGGCCATTAAAATGCGTTTTGATGTCATTTGATGCGAGAAATATGAGTTGTTATTTCAGATTATGTGTGCAGTGGATGTACATGATCTTTAGTTTGCTAGTTATTACGAAGATTACTTCAGGAAATTGCGTCCAACGTTTTCATTGTTACCAAGGTGGTTGCTAGGGACGCTGCTATCGATATTATTTCTGTTATGTTGTGCAACTGTTTAATGGTGTTATCTTTATTGCTACCCCCTTCCCCGTCAATGTATAGTGTTGGTCCACAGCCTAAACATATTAGTTTAACAAAATCCGCATCTAAAGATACGTTATTTTCCCCTGTGCAATTCCAGTCTCACATCTCACAGCACATCGTCATTAACAAATACCGGAAACAGACCGAAAATATTTTTAAAAAATAAAATAATACCTTATTCCGAGTGCTCTTGCTTTTCTCTTTGAAAGTCATCACATAACGGCATTGTAATACACGGTTCGGCTGCATTAAATATTACATATCTGCCGCAGTTCTGTATTTATAGCCCTGATGAGAAGACAAAGATGAGGAACTGAAAACGTGACGTGGATCATAAATATATCAGCCATTAAACAACATCTTACATTTCTTTTCACACATTACGTCTCCTTGCAGTATCAACACTAATTCGGCTCACTTTTATATTTGATCCAATTGGTAGATAGGCTGCATTTACACCATAAAGGTGCACACCTGATATAAAGAGACACCTGGTGGTTAAGGCATGTTATTGAATTTCATTATTTTTATTATTAGATATTAATAGAATCCCTATAAAGTATATTCATTACTCGTTATTCTCTACTAATAGTTAATTAAAGACTGTATATAATGACTATTTTGCACATCCCGTTCAAGATTTCAAGATGTTCTAAGGTTTATTGACATATCATATAGGCCTACACAACTATGGTGTAGTTCTGCACTGAATGAAAAACTTGGGTCGCAGGTTCCTCAATAGTGCATTACAAGACATCTATCAATATGTGTGCATACCTCCAGCAATGTTAACTATGTTGTATGTATACTATGATGTAACGCAAATGTTCCAACTTGGGATCAATAAAGTATATCTTATCTTAAGCTGATCGATGGCTACTGCCATATTTGCAAAATGTGCCTCTGAACCTTGACAAGTGCATGTTTCAGGCTTATCAATTAATGTAATGTAATGTTATCAATTAACAACAGGAGGGGTCACAAACATAAGTCCAGCTGTTAAATAAAGCTCTTCTGACCTTAGCTGGCATGTGTGTATATATATTAATGCTGCCCATTATGGGCACAAGCAATTTTCACCCATTTATTAATTATATGTTTTAAATGTGAGTGTTTCCTGTCCCCTAAACCTCCAGGGATGTACACAGTTTAATACTGGCAACTTCTTATTATGGGAAATACGAACACGTCTTTTAAAACTACAACTCCCAGTAGAGACGTGCCATAGAGAACATGTTGCGAAACAGAATAGCCAGCATGTGTAGTTCTGGGGACAGGGTGGGGGAGGGGGGGGGGACGCGGTGGACCCGTTCAAATCCAGTTTTGAACAGTCTGCCGTGGTTCCATCCCATTTCAAGTGCTGTTCGAGGCTCGGTAACCCTCGGAGCACACTCTCCAATCACAGAGCTTGAGGACGATCACGGGGTTTGCCAAACAGAGCACATGGTGTAGTCCAAACGATAGCTGGGGATTCTGGGTAGTGTAGTGTCTTCATTGCCTTTAAGGGCAGTTGACACAAACGAATGCCGTGCTTACATGAGCGTCCATAGAAGCACATGGACATCCCGGAAAGCTGAAAATGGACGCTAAGGCCCCCCCCCTGGCGTTGAAAATGGACGCTAAGGCCCCCCCCCCTGGCGTTGAAAATGGACGCTAAGGCCCCCCCCCTGGCGTTGAAAATGGACGCTAAGGCCCCCCCCCTTGCGTTGGAAAAAGCCGGCAGGGGACTTGACATAACGTCAACATAGGCCGAC